>MDKI01023018.1:0-60448 GCA_005239505.1 Nicotiana paniculata
ATATATATATATATATATATATATATATATGGGATATGGGAAAAGGTTACGCCGTTAAATATGCACCGCCACCTGATCAGCTGGTATACGTTGATGATTTGCCCACAATGGCCGAGATGATAAGATGGGATGCCCTCCGAGGCTTGATGATGTTATGAACGCATATACCTCCAAATAGGCTATCAGCTCAGCGGAAGGTGTTGGTGCCCATTTGCTCCAGAGTTGCTTATTTGGTCAGTATGATTTGGACGTGTATTGATTAGTATGGCGGTGCCCTATCCCAACCTTTACGATATTGATCTACTCTTATAGGCTTGTAGACATATGTCATGTTATGAAAGATTGTATGTGTATACGGCTAAAATCGGAGAACCCGATTTTATGATCATTATGGCATTCCATAGCCCGTCTTCAGAGGGATCGAAGCACAGTTCGAGGTTTGACATCGAGGAAGCATATTGAGGATTATCCACGATCGACCTCGGGGTGCTGTAAATCGATGACCATCATGGAAAAGTGAGAAATTCCCAAAAGGCACATGGTTAAAGCTGACCAAGCCTGCAAGAATAGTACAAGTCCGTACCAAGACATTAAATAGCTGTACCAGCTGCATTTCTTTGTAATAATTACACAAGTACTATGTTGGGATTCCCCCTCTTATATAAAGGGCACCCTTGTCATTTTGTGACACACATGATATTCAATACAAGAACAACAATAGTGTCTGCTCTCTAACTCAAACATTCTCTACAATTACTCCATTGATTTATTGCTTCCATTTATTGTGTTTCATTTATTGTTCTTCACTTATTGTTTATTGTGGATCATAAAGAGGCCATATTCGAGGCCCATTAAGCTGTTAATCCTTCATCGATCACCCTCTGTCAAGCACTCGAGCTCGACCTTGAAGCCCTGTTTCGACCAGCTCGAGGCCCTGTCTCTCAATAGCTCGGTCTGCATATCAATACTTTCCTTTATTATTATCACACTTTCTTTACTTATATTTAGCATCTATTTCCTAACAACAAGTACTAAAATAAATCACATACTTTTAGAACCACATAATCAGGTACAATTGTAATTACCAGAAAGGTCGAGCAATAACGGCTCAACAGCCGACTCCGCTATTATAAAGATGCTCGAGGACCTCACAAGGAGGATTGAATCAGGAGAAAAGAAGATAGAAGCTAACAACAAAAAGATGGAGATCTATAACTCGAGGGTCGATCAGATCCCGGGTGCACCCTCGATTCTGAAGGGTGTAGATTCAAAGAAGTTCGTGCAAAAGCCATTCCCATCAAGTGCAGCTCCGAAGTCCATCCCAAAGAAATTCAGAATCCCCGATTTCTCGAAGTACAACGGGACCTCGGACCCCATTGAGCACATTACTGCTTACACTTGTGCTGTGAAAGGGAACGACTTAAATGATGACGAGATTGAATCCGCCTTATTGAAAAACATTGGGGAAACGCTGTCTAAAGGAGCCATGATGTGGTATCATAACTTGCCGCCGAACTCGATAGATTCGTTTGCCATGATGGCAGACTTTTTCGTGAAGGCGCATGCTGGTGCCATCAAGGTCGGTACGAGGAAATCTGATGTTTTCAAAATCAAACAAAGAGAGAATGAGATGTTAAGGGAGTTCGTATCCCGCTTTTAATTGGAACGAATGGAGTTACCACCGGTCTCTGATGATCTGGCAGGACAAGCTTTCACTCAGGGATTGAATGAACGAAGCTCGATAGCTTCAAAGAAGTTGAAGCAAAACTTAATTGAGTATCCTGCTTTAGTGTGGGCGGATGTACAAAACATGTATCAGTCAAAGATCAAGGTCGAGGATGACCAATTGGAAGCCCCCTCGGGCTCGGTGTATCCCAACAGGCTCTTAGCAAAGGAATCAAGGCTTCCAGAGAGAGAGAGAGCCGAGGACAAACAAAGAAAGGTATCAACCGTATATAGAAAATCAAAGAAATATCCCGAGGCGCAACACACCTCGAAGTGATCGAAGGATGGATCGAGGCTAGAATCCTCGGGGACTCGTGAACAAAGCAGGGTTTGACAGGCACACATGGCCGATAGAGGATCCCCGGCTATCTGAGTACAACTTCAACATTGATGTTTCAGACATCGTATCTGCCATAGGTAAAATCAAAGACACTAGGTGTCCAAGACCCATATTATCAGATCCTTCGCAAAGGAAACCTAACTTGATATGCGAATATCACGACACTCACGTTCATAGGATCGAGGATTGCAGACAGCTTCGAGAAGAGGTAGCCCGATTGATCAGTAAAGGGCACCTTCAAGAGTTCCTCAACGACCGAGCTAAAAACCAATTTCGGGAAAGATAGGCAAACAGGAAAAATGAAACAGAAGAACCACAACACGCCATCCACATGATTATTGGAGGAGTCGACGTCCTTCAGGGACCCATTTTCAAGCGAACAAAAGTATCCATTACCAGGAAAAAGCGAACTCGGAGCTACATGCCTGAAGATACTCTTTCATTCAGCGAAGAGGACATCGAGACCTTGTCTCAACCTCATAATGACGCACTGGTAATTTCTTTTCTTTTGAATAAATTTCAAGTTAAACATGTGCTCGTGGATCCAGGTAGCTCGGCCAACATAATTAGGTCGAGGGTGGTAGAGCAACTCGGATTGCTCGACCAGATCGTGCCCGCTTCTCGAGTCCTCAATGGATTCAACATGGCAAGCGAGACAACGAAAGGGGAAATCATCCTCCCAGTGAACGTGGCTGGTACAATTCAAGATACCAAGTTTTATGTCATCGAAGGTGACATGAGATACAATGCTTTGCTTGGAAGGCCATGGATCCACAATATGAGGGCGGTGCTATCAACCCTTCATCAAATGATGAAGTTTTCTACGAAGGATAGAGTAAAACCAGTGTACGGAGAGCAGCACGCAACAAAAGAGATGTTCGCGGTGCACGATGTGGCACCGACACCGACACCGATACCTTCATAGGAGGGGCCAAAGAAAAAGCAAACAGCCGAGTAGCAATCACAAACTACATCCTCAGAGAAACAAATAAAGGACCTTGCCGCGTCCTCGGAACGAGTAACTGAAGCATATCGAGGCTTGAATGCCACCATAGTTAAGGTACAATCCTCTCCCTCTTTCCTTCACATTTTACACTAACTTATGTACAGGTGTTCGATTGAAAGGAATCGAAGCAACCTCTAGCTCGAAGGCTTTAGGTTTTAAAGCATGCGTAGCGCTCTTTTTCCCTCACATCGGATTTTATCCCAGATGAGTTTTACCGATGAGTTTTTTAACGAGTCAACATCCATATGCCACCTAATAAGAACTCATCAAGTATTCAAGTCTTCTCTTCGATCAACCTCAAATACTGAGGGGCATCCCCCCGAGAGATCACCTCTTCGAAGAAATAAAAATATGCCAAAGAGGGTCTCGACAAGAGAATGATGTATAGGACCAAACGGTCGAATGAACCGTGTCCACGTAGAATAATCGAACCCTCAATGGTGAAAACATGTATACTTGTACCAAGTAACCGAAGGAGAATCTTTTATCATCAAAACACTTCGCGCTTCAAAGAAGTTTGATATTTTCACAAGAAACGGCTTGTGCGCCAGAAATTTCCCGAACACTCGGGGTCTGACATCAAAAACTCAAAGCTATAAGACCTCAGGGCCGGAAACTTCAAGCTCATAAGCCCTCAATGAGGCAATATCGCATCTGTAAGACCTCAACGAGGCAACGTCAAATCTATAAGACCTCAACGAGGAATGTTTAAAATCATAAGCCCTTAATGAAGAGATATCAAATTTGTAAGACCTTAAAAAAGGCATAACCTCGACTCAGGGACTATCCTCAACATTCGGCTCATAGAACTATCAAGCTTGAAACTGTAAGCCCTCCATGAGGAAACCTCGAGTTCGTAAGCCCTTCATGAGGAAACATTGAACCCATAAGCCCTCTATGAGGCATCAATATAAGTCCTCAATGAGGCAACATCGAAAACTCGAAGCCATAAGACCTCAGGGCCGGCAATTTCGGGCTCATAAGCCCTCAATAAGGCAATACCAAACCTGTAAAACCTCAAGCAAGGCATGTACAAACCTGTAAGACCTCAAACAAGGCATGTACACATTTGTAATACCTTAAAAAGGCATAATCCCGATATCAAAGTCAAGGCTATATATCAAACTTGTAAGATCCCTATAAAGGCATACCCTCGATATAGACGCCAAGGCTATCTTACTCGGGGACTAAAAGACTACGGCCAAATACAATGACCACGGTCATAAGGCTCCAACCAAACTTACGCGGCTCGGAGACGTCCAACCGTCGCCATAAAATCACAGGCCTTCAAATACTTCAAAAATACTTCGAAAAGAACCAGTTAATCAGGCTACCCTCTGCATAAGCAAAATAGCTTCGATCATATTGGCTCCAAACAATGAAAAGGCTTCAAAACAATCAATCGTCGAGCGAAACCTTCCGAGGTGCTCATTTATCATCATACAATGACTCATAATCGAGGTTCTTTCGAGCCGTCGAAGAGTCGGACAAACACAAAAACTTCAAAAGGTCTTTAACGAGGAAAACTATAGCCATATTAGAGGTTGTACCGACCCCATGCGTAAGAGCCTAAGCGCCTTCCATGCTAAAGGTCGTACCGACCCAATGCGTAAGAGACTACGAACCAGCCTAAAAAGCCTCAGGGTCAATTTATAACCCCAAGGGTTTCCCTCCGAAGTCCAATTCATCGGGCTAATTATTGACAAGCATCGAAATTCAAAACAAAAAGAAAGACAAACACAAGCAACTCAGAAATACCAAAAGATATGTATGTATTACAAATATACATTTACAATGCTCCCACAGGAGTTTTATATAAAGGACAAGAAAGAAAAGCCTAGTATACTCTCGGGACCGGCTCCCTCAATGCGGCCTTCAAATATCAGCATTGGCACCAGAAGAAAGGAAAAATTTGGGGTGATCTCATCGACCTTGACCTGCTTTATCTCCTCTGAGAGATCAAAACCCCTAGCATGAATCTCTTCGAGGGTCTCCCTCCGAGATATGCATCGGGAATAGTCATTGCCACTCCTCTCTCTGTCAAAGGCTCCCTTCAGCTCAGCCCGAACATCAGCAGCATCTTTTAAATAAACGACCACTTTATTATCGGCCTTTGCTCGAAATTCTTCAGCTTCAACCCGGGCATCCACGACCTCGACCTTCATCTTCAAAAGATCAGTCTCGAGCTTGGCTATCCTGCCCGTCTGAATCGAGCTACTTTCTCGAGCATTGTGGAGTTGTACCTCGAGGGAAAAAGCCTTGGACAAAGCAATTCTTTGAGCCGCAGCATGAACACCTATCTGCTCCTTTAATGCGTTGCATTCAGAATGACCTGTCCAACTTTGCCCCGAAGGCGTTCCAACACCTCCATTTTTCTCTACAACTGAAACACTGAAAAATTAGTTTTTGAAGACGGGAAGGGAAGCATGTATTCCCTCAAAATAAGGATTACGTGTTGCTCGAGATTGCCTTCGTAGTATCGACTCCGATTCATCTCTGATCGAAGATATATCAACTCTCTTGTCTTCTTATCACAATGAAGCCTGAGAGATTTCTCCTTGCCCAAGGCTTCCCGTAACTTGGCCTAACAGCGGAGCAGCTCGGACTTGAGCTTGTCAAAATCCTATGAAAAAGAAACTTCAGTTCAAAAGATGAAAATACAAAGCTGAAAAACTAACACAAAGTCAACCAAAACTCACCACGAAACAGAGCCGCAGAGCCTCCTCAAAAGTTGAGCGCTACTAGCCTGGTTTCATTGGCTCCGATTGAACCGCTCTCGGTGGGGATATGATCGCTCGAGACCCCACTTGATTTAGGCAGCCCCTGGCCCCGAACGTCCCTCGAAGTACCTTTGAGGGGGGAAGCAGACGGCGGTAAAGGACTCTTGCACCTTCCCTCTCGTGGAACCTCTCCCTCGAGGCAACAGGTCTCAGGCCCAGTAGGTTCGGAAACCTCGGGAGGCCCCCTAGTTTGAGCCATTGATGCAGAAACATCCTCCCCAGGAGTATTGATGTCCGCAGAATAACTGACGTATATAAAGTCCTCTTTAAAGGCGGCACCTTCTTTGTGCCCTCGGGCAGGCCCCGCCTCGTTATGAATATCCTCATCCTTCGAGGATCTTTTTCCCGACAGTCCTTCCCCCTCCTCGAGGGGGCACAGTCTCATATCAGAGAATCCTCCGACGCCTGCGAATACGGAGTTAATACATGTAAACGAAAGCATTCCTCAAAGGGAAATCACGACACATACCGTGGTGCTTTGCTTCCCATCTGCCCTTCAACAGATCTCGCCACTTGCGTTCATCATAGGGCGAAGAAGCTGCCAGCCTCTGAGTCCAGTCTGCAAGATCGGGGATCTCTTCCTCCATCCACATGACCGCTAAGAAAGAGAAAAAGAAGCATTCTTATAAATCATCGAACACAAAGGGAACTAAGGTACGATGTAGTACTTACGTTTAAAGTTCCATTTTTTGAGGAACGGCAGGAACTCTGTAGGAATCATGTCGACGGTCCTCACTAGGACAAATCGGCTCATCCATCCTCGGTTTCGGTCCTCATTGTCGCTAGCAATAAAAGTCTTGGTGGATCAGCATCGTAACGCAATCAGGCCCCGATAATGCAGAGGCCGATATAATCTGATAAGATGGCTAAGGGTAAATTCGAGCATATCCTTTTTAGTGAAGAACCTTATCATCAGCACTATCCGCCAGAAGGACGGATGAATTTGAGCCAAAGTGACTCAATACCTTTTAAAGAATTTGAGCACAAGGCAGTCTAGGGGGACCAATGTAAATGGGTACGTGTACACGTTCAATAGTCCCTCTACGTGGGCCATAATATTCTCTTCTCAGGAAGGTATCTGGAATATCACATTTTCTCCCCATCCACAATCTCTCCTCACGGCCTCGAGGTGATTATCCTCTATCGATCGAATAAACCTCAAGCGTGCTCTCGATGGCCCGGATCATCAAAGGGTTTATCTAGTGCAAAGTCTTTCTTCAAAGAAAAACAACTCGAGGTTAACTCGCCATACGCCGGCGGTGTACCACCGACCGAGCAAGAAGCAGAGGTATAAATTCCCTCTTCTTGGTGAGCGGATTCAGGCACAACAACCATAACTATTTGAATAAAGATAAAGAGGAAGAAAGCTCAAGAAAAAGCTTTGAACAAGTAGAAAATCTGAGAGAAGGAAGAGAACTTTAAAGAGAAAACTAGTTTTGCAAGCTGCAAAACCTAAATTGAAGAAGAAGCGAGCATATATATATAGAGAACAAGCGATGAATATTCATCTACTTTGAGGACCAATTAATTATGACAAAGTTATTATAACTTTTGGGGAGTGTACCGGCGGGTTCACCTCGGTCACTTCATGGTCATGTCATATGAATGACACTGTCATACATCGTTCGAGGGATCAAACCCCCCGTACCAACCTAGCCTCAAGAAGGTGTCCGATCTTGAGGATCTCTGTTACTGAAGGTGCGGGCTCCAAAGAGCTAAATTCAAAGCTCGAAGGTCGACTTTTGCATAAACATCACAGGGAAAAGTTTGAGGATATGAAATGAAGAGATCTTTTGCATTCCAAAAAATATATTTACAAGGGTATTTTACAAAGTTCCCCCGAGGATCCCATGTACAAAAAAGAAAAAATAATAAGTAAGCCTACTCTTCACCTTCACTACTACCCGAGTCGCCTCCAGATCCTTCATCCGAAGTAGTTGAGATTGATGATTCTTCCTCCAAGGCCCTAGCTTCTTCAATATCGGCAGAGAGAGCAACACCTTTGGGCTCGCTTCCTCGAAGGCTTGCCTCTTAGCTTGGAGGTGAGCATGAGAAACAGCCCGAGCCAGTATTAGCTCGGCCTTTTCAGATATCTCCCTGGCCCGATCATTTGCGGCAGCAAGATCCTTTTGTATGAAGAAAAAAATTCATCAGCCTCAGAGTTGGCCGCGGATAATGCAACAGCCTCTTCCTGAGCACCTCGAAGAAGGACCTGAGTTGAGTATAGCTTTTTCCGAAGTATGTCCCTCTCCGAGGCCACGACATCATTCAGCCGCGTCAGCTCGAGGATCTCGTCGTCCTTGGCCACGATCTCCCCCCAAAGCTGCCCCACTAGGGCATCCTTTTGCCCAATCTACAAATACAGAAGACAAGCTAATTAGCACCATATGTGGCAATAGAAGACAAGTTCATGGGTACCAGATTACCTGCTCGATGAAGTCGGCCCTCTCTTGGAACGCTCTCTTTGAGCGTTCCCGGAAGTCGACCAACTCCTCCTCTTTTCGGGCATGCAGAGCTTTTAGCTCGTTTAGCTCCGATGTAAGCTTCTCGAGCTCCTCCTCATGGAAAGTCAGCTCATCATATAGTTTGGAGAAAGCTTGGTCATACAACTTCTTGACCTATAACACAAAGGAAGAAAGTTAGAAAAACAAGAGTAAAAACTTGAAGAACAAATAGTATGTCAAAAAGATTACCTACTTTTGAAGCTTCTCAGCCTCCTTAAGAGCGACGGGCGAATCGAGATCGGTTTCCTACTCGACACCGGTGAAATAATCTCTGAACGCATCATCCTCTCCCTGATAGGTCCCCATATCGGCCGGACCCCTATTCTGGGCATCCTTTATCTCCCCTGGAGAAAATGACGGGTCCAATTGAAAGACGCCTACGACATCAACTTCCATCGAGACTTCTTCTCGCCCCCAAAGAATTTCAGAATCGGGCCCTCCAAACTCGCCAACACGGACTGTACCAAGTCCAACAAGTGGCTCGGAGACTGTGCCCGAACATCAGCACAAGGTGGGTCCGCTTCGGCCACCTCCGACTCGGCAGCCTTCTCCCCAGCAATTTTTGAAGCATCAGCGCTTCGTTTTACCTTTGTACCAAAGGGGTATCATTATCTTCTTCCTCGGCACGTAGGCTCTTAGCGGCCATCGAGGTTAGGACCATAACATCATTCTTAGGCTTCCGAGCCTTTGATTTCTTGGATTTCGGAGACTCCACCGCTGTCTCCCTCTTTCTCTTCTTATCCTTGGAGGTTTTCGAAGCCTCTTCTTCACCAGGAGGACGCGGTCTCATCGACACGCCTTCCCCGAGTCCTGCACAGTTATGATGTGTCAAACTTACCTCCATAAAGAATAGTTACAAAGGATGTGTAAATGACGGAAATATAAGCATACCGTGGTTCTTGGCTTGCCACTGCGTCTTGGAATAAATCACACCAAAAGCACCTGCTATATGGAAAAGCGGCGTCTAAGCATTTGATCCATCCAGGAGGTCAAATCGGAAGAAGAAAGAGGTGATGAAACATGATCAATGTGAAGATACTTACGCTTCATGTTCCATTCCTCCGGGAATGGTATTCTATCAGCGGGGATGAGGTTAGAGGTTCGGACTCTAACAAACCGGCTCATCCATCCCTGGTCTTTGTACTCATCGATACAGGCAAAGAACGCTTTGGCGGATCGACGTAGCTTGATTAAACCCCCGGAAGAAACGAGGGCTATACAATATAATCAAATGATCGAGGGTGAAAGTCATTCCCTCGACCATGTTGGAGATATATCGAATCATGTAGACAATCTTCCAGAAAGAGGGATAAATTTGACCGAGTGTCACTCGGTATTGACGACAATAGTTGAGAATCAACGGATCTATCGGTGGATAAGAAGAATCTATGGGGCCTAGAGTGAAAGGATACGTATATACGCTGAGGAAGCCAGCTTTATGTGTTACTATGCTTTCCTCAGCTTGGGGGATTTCCACTTGCGCCGCCTCCCCCCAACAACAGTCTATCTTTACTCTCTTTGTATTGGTCACCACACTTATGTACCGATACATGGGCTCACATCGGCCCGATGTAGAAGGGGGTTTTCGATGGTAAGATCAGAGACAGTGTCAAAGGGACCAGGAATGCACTGCTTGATACTAGGAGGAATTTTTCATTTTCCCTTAGACAGGCGTGATGAAGAAGTGGATCCCGCTTTTTGAGGTACCGTTTTGGAGGTTTTTGCCATAATTGTAACTGAGTTTCAAAGAAAGAAGATGAAGAAGCAAGCACAGAAAGGGGATGAAAGCAGAAAACTGTTAGTTAAATTTTGAAGACTTGAAAACATTGTAAAAGTGTTAAAGGCAAACAATTGAAGTATTTATAGAAGCAATTTGGGCATGTTTGAGAAGCAGAAAGGTCGAATCAATAGCGGTTCGTAGGCTTCTCGAAGATTGTGCTGACAGCGACCTCTGCGTAGCCTTTATGTCATGTCATTTAATGTTCTGACGAGGCTGACGTCATAATGAGGATATCGAAGAGGCAAGAATTCAAGATCGTTTCTTATCTCTTCATTCTATGAAACGCGAGGACTATCTGTATACGACTAAAGTCAGAGAGCCCGATTTTATGATCATTATGGCATTTCATAGCCCTTCTTCAGAGGGCTTGAAGAACAGTTCGAGGTTTGGCGTCGAGGAATCATATCGAGGATTCTCCACGCTCAACCTCGAGGCAGTGTAAATTGATGACCATCATGGAAAAGTGGGAAATTCCCAAAAGGCACGTGGTTAAAGCTGACCAAGCCTGCAAGAATAGTACAAGTCCGTACCGAGACATTAAATAGCTGTACCAGCTACATTTCTTTGTAATAATTACACAAGTACTATGTTGGGATTATCCCTCTTATATAAAGGGGACCCTTTTCATTTTGTAATATACATGATATTCAATACAAGAACAAAAACATTCTCTGCTCTCTAGCTCAAACATTCTCTACAATTTCTCCATTGATTTATTGCTTCCATTTATTATGTTTCATTTATTGTTCTTCACTTATTGTTTATTGTGGATCATAAAGAGGCCATCTTCGAGGCCCATTAAGCTGTTAATCCTTCATCGATTACCCTCTGTCAAGCACTCGAGCTCGACCTCAAAGCCCTATTTCGACCAGCTCGAGGCCCTGTCCCTCAATAGCTCGGTTTGCATATCAATACTTTCCTTTATTATTATCACACTTTCTTTATTTATATTTAGAATCTATTTACTAACAACTAGTATTCAAATAAATCACATATTTTTAGAACCACAGAATCAAGTACAATTGTAATTACCATTTTCACGGTAAATAGTATGGCCTTGTCGGCCTATGTTCAGTGTACGAGTGATTATTTTGTCTATATAGGCCCGTATGTCATATGTATAATTATGTATTAGATGCTGAGTCGTCCTATGTCGAGTTTCCCCTCATGTTTCAGTTTAGTTATCTAATAGCAGCCTTTCCGTTTCATTTACCTATGATCGTATGATACGAAAGACATTGGTACTCGGTTGAGTTAGGTACCGAGGACCCATCACAGCCCATCAGTTTGGGTCGTGACAAGTTCTTTCGTACAAGATTCTGAAAATTTGTATTCCCGGTTCTATACTATTTTTTCGAGGATTGAGTTATTGTCGTTGACATAGTGCCTTGCCGTCATTTCCTAAGTTCTTTTTCCTAATATTATTATTCTGGTAAATTGATTTTCTAGGTGAATTTACTACGTTAGTCATTACCTCCTGACCTGATGAGTTATTAGTAATATAGAGAATTTTAAATAAATAAAAGAATTAATATCATGCTGCCTTATGTGACTTGTAAGTTAAAACTGCCATTTATTTTGGTACTTACCATTTCCACTAGTTGTCATATTTTATTTCAATTGATTTCTAAACTTATTCTCCTTGGCATGTCTGAGGTTTTTCTATTTTACTTAAAAGGAATTGTTATTATATTGTAATTTAATAAGTTCTATAATAAATCCAGTAGCTTATCCCGTGTTGTATTTATTTTAAAAGGTTATTTTTACTACCCAAATGATTTTAAAAATAAACTTGTTCTTCTTATTGGTTTCCTACTTGATTCAAAAGCTGTAGTTTTACTTTTCGATATATACATAACGTCTCTTGAACATCCTAATTAGTATTTGTCACGGATATTATGTACTGAGTAGCATGTGGAGTTTGTCGTGTAAAATGAGATGGAAAGATGTGGGCACAAGGTGCCGTGCTTGTTAAAGGTTTGAAGGATGTGATTTATGGTATGAAATTTTGAGAATTGGGATTATTGGGATCGTGTATTAGGAACGATTTGATTGGTTGAGTTGACATCGTTTCCCTTACTTCAGCACATTTACCCTTGTCTGTATCCCAACTATGTTGTTGTGTAATTATTTGGTTATTCAAGTTGCCATTCGTGTTTCCCTTATCGTTACTGCAGTTTGTAATCTGATATCTGTCAGCTTTTGCCATTTTTTAAATATTCCTTTCTTGTTAGCTTTGTGTCATATCCTGCACATGTTTAGATGTTCAGTGAGTGTCTTGACCTGACCTCGTCACTACTCTACCGAGGTTAGGCTTGATACTTACTGGGTACCACTGTGGTGTACTCATGCTATGCTTCTGCACATTTTTGTGCAGAACCATGTACTTAGGATCGAATCGGTCCTGAGACTTATGCTTGATGTGGATAGAGACTTCAAGGTACACCTGCTAGGTGTTCGCAGGCTCCGAAGTCACCTTCTATTGTATTTATTTTCATTGTTTTATTCTATTCCGAAACATTGATGTATTCATTATATAAATGTACTCCTAGAAAAGCTTATGACTTGTACTACCGATTTTGGGAATTGTAAATTGTATAGAGAATTCCATTTCAGAAATTAGTAAACATTTGTAACGACCCGGCCGGTCGTTCCGTGAGATTAACCCCGTTTCCCCTATTTCAGCTTTGTCATGTGCTAGTTAACCTAATTATGATGTGTTGGGTCGGTTGGTTTGGTTTCGGAGTGGTCGCGGTGAGAACTGAGACACTTAGTCTCTTAAATTGGCTTAATAGTTGAAAAAGTCAACTGGGAGTTGACTTATTGGTAAACCACCTAGGAATGTAGATTTTATGGCTCAGATAGCTTTATTAGGTGATTTGGGACTTAGGAGTGTGTTCGGAATGTGGTTTTGATGGCCGGAGTAGAATTAGGAGTGTGCGACCTCTGGATAGGAGGGTATAAATACCAGCCTTCGTGATTTTGAGCCATTTCTTCAATATTTTCATCCGAGATTAAGCTTTGTGAGAGGGTTTTGAAGGAAGAAATCAAGAGGAATTTCTTGAGGTAAGATATTTGAACCTAAAACTCAGTTCCATGTGATTTTTGGACTGAAATAGGGTGAAATTAAGGGAAAAATCAGTGTCTAAATTGGGGGTTAGGGCTTGGAAAATTGAAGACTTTAATTGAGTAATTGAAGGGGGCAATTGTGGTTAGATTTTGATGTTCTTGGTATGTATAGAATTGTGGGAGGATAAGGATTCCGGTTTTGTGATTTTTATCGAATTTCGAGACGTGGACTCGGGGGTCGGGTTTGACCAATTTTGGGATTTGTGCCCAATTGTGATAATTTTCGAATGGGTTTTGTCTTCCCTAGCATATTTTGATGTTATTAATCTGTTTTTGAATTGATTCGGAGCATTTGGGAGCCGATTCGAGGGGCAAGAGTATCGCAGAGTAGTTTTCAGGCCGATTTAAGGTAAGTAATGACTGTAAATCTTGTCCTGAGGGTATGAAACCTAGACTTAGTATTTTCTCACTATTTTGGTATGACGCACATGCTGAATGACGAGTGTGTGGCGTGCACTGATTGGAAATTTGGACTCGGTCCTTCCCGTGGCAACTATTGAGTTGCGTATTTACTTTTAAATCATATGTTAAATCGTGTTTTCAAACTATTGTTATATTTGGGCTGTAAACCATGTTTGGGGCCTTGTGCCGACCTCTTTAGACCCCTTGGGGCCTACTTTCTGATATTCCTCACTATATTGATTATGATTTACACTCAGCCATTCCATGTTAAACTATTTTTGAAACTTAGACTTGTTTACCCTATTTTGTGATGTAAACACAGTTTTGGGTCAAGTACCCCTTTTGTTGATAGTCCGAGTGGCTTTTTGAGAGTTTCTGACTGAGTGAGGTCGAGTTCCAACATTGTGAGGATATTATGGATCGGGCTACACGTCGTAGCATGTTACTTTTTTATGAGATGTGAGAGGCTGAGAGCCTGAGTGATTTATGCCACGAGATGGCTTGATATTAGCGCTTGGGCTGTAGGAGCCCCTATGGAGTCTGTATACCCCCAGTGAGCGCAGGTACCTATTGAGTGCGAGTGCCGAGTACCGAGTGTCGAGTGCCGAGTGACGAATGATTGGGAGGCATGAGTGACGTGAGGTTGCCCGAGGGGCTGATACCGAGTAATGGTGAGGCATGCTGAGTGACTGATTCTGAGGGATGTTATGCCCGAGGGGTGATTTATGAAATATGCTTTTGCCCGAGAGGCTATTTATGATTACTATCATTTCTATATTAAATTACCTTCATTTCTATGGAAATTGGTGAGAAGGCACATTTCAAATGATATTTTACTGAGATTGACTTTTAAATGTTATAAGGTATCGTATCTGTGTTTTTTTGAAAGAAGGAATTCATTCTCTATGTATTTATGATCGCGTTTACGTGTTTCGTTGCCTTAGACATTATTTACTTTCATTACTACTAAGTTGGCATACTCACGTTACTCCCTGCACCCCTGTGTGCAGATACAGGTTCTGGTACAGAGCGCTAGTTTTCTTCCTTCTTGTGGAGCCGAAGTTGGGATTTCGAGGTAGCTGTTCAGCGTCCACAACTTTCTCTTTTCCCTTTTTCTTGTTTTGTATTTAGTTCCTCGTTCCGAAATTCGATGTATTATGACAGTAGAGTTATTTTTTACTACTCGTAGATGATCATGACGTGTTGACTCCTGGTTTTGGGAGTAGTAGTTACACTATTTATTTCATTGGGTTTTGCTTAAAATTTTGAAATTTAAAATGCTTATGAGATGTTGGAAACAAATTTTGGAAATTATGAAAATATTGTGTCAATATGTGATTGTTGGCTAGCCTAGTTCCATGATAGGCGCCATCATGGCTGGCTTAGGATTTGGGGTCGTGACAAGTTGGTATCAGAGCCTAGGTTACATAGGACTCAACAGTCATGAGCAGGTTTAGTAGAGTCTTGCGGATCGGTACGGAGACGTCTGTACTTATCTTCTAGAGGCTACAGAACCCTTAGAAAAAATCTCATTTTCTTGAATTCTGTCGTTCCATTCCGTTGATTCTGGAAATATAAACTTCTGTTGTTTCATTCTCTTACAGATGGTGAGGACACACGCTACCGATCAGGGTGACCAGACACCAACTAGACCAACGAGAGGTCGAGGCCGCGGTTGAGGCCGTGGTATAGGTAGGGGACCAGCCCGTGCAGCAGCCAGGCCAGTACTAGAGGGTTCACCTACCATTCAGGATCAGGTCCCCGCCGTAGATATTCCAGCGGGACAAGCTCAGGCACCGGCAGTGCCCATTGTTATTCCGGGTCTTGAGGAGACCCTAGCTTAGATCTTGACATTATGTACTAGCCTTGCCCAGGAAGTCACTGTATCTACTACTGCTGCTACTTCTCAGACCAGGGGAGGCACTTAGAATTTAGCTGCCCGGACACCTGAGCAAGTTCCTCAGGGCCTTCAGACACCGGGGGCAGTTCCAGCCTAGCTGGTTGCTCCAGTTCAGGACTTAGTGGTTCCAGCTATGCCAGATGATGAGCAGCGTAGGCTGGAGAGATTTAGTAGACTTAAGCCTCTGACATTCAGTGGGGATGAAGGCGAGGATGCCCAGGGTTTTCTGGACTAGTGTCAGAGGATGCTTCGTACTGCAGGGATTCTGGAGACTAGTGGGGTCTCGTTTGCCACTTTTCAGTTTGCTGGGGCTGCTTTTACTTGTTGGGAGTCTTTCGAGAGTCGTAGGCCTGTTGGTGCAGCACCCCTCACCTGGTAGCAGTTCTCCACTATATTCTTGGAGAAGTATGTTCCCCAATCTCACAGGGAGGAGCAACACAGGCAGTTTGAGAAGCTGCGTCAGGGGGAGTTATCAGTGACGCAGTATGAGATACGATTTTCAGAGTTGGCTCGTCATGCCACCGAGTTGATTCCTACTGATAGAGTGAGGATTAGGAGGTTCATGGATGTCCTCACTTATTAGCTCCGTATTCTGATGACCAGAGAGTTTTAGGTGCTACTTTCGAGCAGGATGTTAATGCTGCTCGAGATATCGAGTCAATTCACCGCCAGGAGAGAGAGGAGAGGGAGGCCAAGAGGCCTCTTGGATCTGGTAGTTTCAGCGGTGCTCCTTCCAGAGGACAGTTTCAGCATGATAGAGGCCGTTCATTCAGGCCTCCTCAGCTAGTCCGCCCAGCCTATAGTGGTGCATCTTCGGGGCATGGTCCTCGCAGTTCTTAGTCGGGCCGTTCTTCATTCAGTGCCATTCCAGCCCAGAGCGTAGCTCGAGCACCATCAGTTAAGGGTTCCTCTATGCATGGTTCTTCTTGTGGCCATTCTGGTGCTAGGAGTTTCTTTTAGTCCTCGTCTCCAGCTCCAGGGAGTTGTTTTGAGTGCAGAGAGTTTGGGCACGTGTGGAGGAAGTGTCCCTGTCGTTTTGGTAGTTCTTATCAGTAGAGGGGCCATCCCTTGACTTTAGTCCCAGTCACTTCACCACCCGCCCAGACAGCTAGGGGTGGGGGTCAGGCAACTAGAGGCCGCCCTAGAGGGGGAGGTCGAGCAGGTGGAGGTCATGCTCGTATCTATGCACTCCCAGCCAGGAAAGATTCTATGGCCTCCGATGCAGTGATCACATGTATTATCTCTGTCTGTCACCGAGATGCTTTGGCCTTATTTGACCCTGGTTCCACATATTCTTATGTTTCGTCATATTTTGCCCATTTTCTGGATATGCCCCGTGAGTCTTTAATTACGTCTGTTCATGAGTCGACTCTGGTGGGCGATATTATCGTTGTGGACCGTGTGTATTGGTCGTGTGTGGTATCTATTGGGAGTTTGGAGACCCGAGTGGACATATTGTTACTCAGCATGGTTGATTTTGATGTGATATTGGGCATGGATTGGCTATCTCCGTGTCATGCTGTTCTTGATTGTCATGCTAAGACCGTGAATTTGACTATGCCTGGAGTTCCGAGGGTTGAGTGGAGAGGTTCTTCTGAGTATGTGCCTAGCAGGGTGAATTCTTACCGGAAGGCTCAGAGTATGGTTGAAAATGGGTGTTTATCGTATTTGGCTTTTGTGAGGGATGTCAGTGGTGAGACTCCCGCTATTGATTCGGTTTCTGTGGTCCGTGATTTTCCGGACGTGTTTCCTGCAGACCTGCCAGGCATGCCACCTGACAAGGACATTGATTTTGGTATTGACCTGGTGCCAGGCACTCAGCCTATTTCTATTCCACCTTATTGTATGACACCAGCGGAGTTGAAGGAATTAAAGGAGTAGCTTCAGGAACTCCTAGATAAGGGGTTCATTCTGCCTAGTGTGTCACCTTGGAGTGCACCAGTGTTTTTTGTGAAGAAGAAGGATGGTTCTATGCGTATGTGTATTGATTATCGGCAGCTGAGCAAGGTTACAGTGAAGATTTGGTATCCCTTGCCTCGCACAGATAACTTGTTTGATCAGTTGCAGGGCTCCAGGGTATTTTCCAAGATTGACTTGCGTTCTAGCTATCATCAGTTGAAGATTCGGGAACTCGACATCCCAAAGACTCCCTTTAGGACTAGATATGGTCATTATGAGTTTCTGGTTATGTTATTCGGGCTGACCAATGCCCCAACGCCTTTATGCGCTTGATGCACAGTGTGTTTCAGCCTTATCTTGACTCCTTCATCATCATGTTTATTGACGATATCTTGGTATATTCCCGATTTCGGGAGGATCATGAGCATCATTTGAGGATTGTGCTTCAGGCTCTGATGGAGAAGAAGTTGTATGCAAAATTTCGAAGTGTAAGTTCTTGCTTGATTCGGTGGCATTCTTGGGCCATGTGGTGTCTTGTGATGGGATCAAGGTAGATCCAAAGAAGGTGGAGGTGGTGCAGAGTTTTCCTAGACCGTCATCAGCTACCGAATATATCAGCACCTATGACCAGACTAACCTAGAAGGGTGCTCCGTTCAGGTGGACGGACAAGTGTGAGAGAGCTTTCAGAAGCTCAAGTCAGCTTTGACTACAACTCCAGTGTTGGTTTTGCCTACGGGTTCAGGTTCTTATACAGTTTACTGTGATGCCTCGAGAGTTGACCTTGGAGCGATAATGATGCAAGACGGTAGGGTGATTACCTACGCGTCCAGACAATTAAAGGTGCACGAGAAGAATTATCTAGTGCATGATCTTGAGCTAGCAACCATTGTCCACGCCTTGAAGATTTGGCGCCATTATTTATATGGAGTACATTATGAGATTTTCACTGATCACTGTAGTTTGCAGCATCTGCTTAGGCAAAAGGATCTGAATTTGCATCAGAGGAGATAGTTGGAGCTTCTCAAGGATTATGACCTCACTATTCTATATCATCCGGGGAAGGCCAATGTAGTGGCCGATGCCCTGAGTCGGAGAGTAGAGAGTTTGGGGAGTCTAGCCTACCTACCAGCAGCAGATCGACCTTAAGCACTTGATGTTCAGGCTTTAGCGGGTCAGTTGGTGATATTGGATCTATTAGAGCCCCCACGAGTATTGGCTTGTGTAGGGTCCAGGTCTTCTCTTTATGATCAGATTAGAGCATGCCAGTATGATGATCCACACTTGCTCATTCTTTAGGAAAGGGTCCGTCGAGGTGATGCCAGGGATGTGGTTATTGGTGATGATGGGGCCATGAGGATGCAGGGATGGATTTGTATGCCCAATGTGGAAGGGCCTCGAGAGTTGATTCTAGCAGAGGCCCATAGTTCGCGGTATTCCATCCATCCGGGTGGCGCGAAGGTGGGATCTGAGACAGCATCATTGGTGGAGGAGGATGGGGAGGGATACTGTTGAGTTTGTGGCTCGGTGTCTCAACTATTAGCAGGTTAAGTATGAGCACCAGAGACCGGGTGGATTACATCAGAGGTTAGATATCCCGGAGTGGAAGTGGGAGCGGATCACCATGGACTTTGTAGTTGGGCTTCCACGGGCTTCGAGGAGGTTTGATGCTATATGGGTTATTGTGGATCGGCTGACCAAGTATGCGCACTTCATTCTTGTTGGTACTACTTATTCTTCGGAGTGGTTAGCTGAGATTTATATCAGGGAGATTGTTCGATTGCATGGGGTTCCAATTTCTATCATTTTCGACAGAGGTACCCGGTTCACATCTCAATTTTGGAGGGTCGTGTAGATGGAGTTAGTTACTCAGGTTGAGTTGAGCACAACGTTTCATCCTCAGACTGACGGGCAGTCGGAGCATACAATTCAGATGTTGGAGGACATGTTACGTGCCTTTGTCATTGATTTTGGGGATTCATGGGACCAGTTTCTGCCGCTCGTGGAGTTTGCATATAATAATAGTTATCAGTCGGGTATCCAGATGGCTCCGTATGAAGCTTTATATGGTAGGATGTGTAGATCTCTGGTTGGTTGGTTTGAGCCGGGAGAGGCTAGGCTATTGGGCACAAGCTTATTTCAGGATGCATTGGATAAGGTAAAGTTGATTCAGGAGCGGCTTCGCACGGTGCAGTCTAGGCAGAAGAGTTATGCAGGCCGGAAGGTCTGGGATGTGTCTTTCATGGAGGGAGAGAAGGTACTGCTGAGGGTTTCACCCATGAAGGGTGTTATGAGGTTCGGGAAGAGCGGAAACCTGAGTCCCCGGTTTATTGGGCCGTTTGAGGTGCTTCAGAGGATTGGAGATATGGATTATAGACTTTCCTTACCACCGAGCTTATCGAGTATTCATCCGGTGTTCCATGTTTTGATGCTCCGGAAGTATTTTGATGACCCGTCTCATGTTTTGGACTTCAGCACAGTTCAACTCGAGGGTGATAACAATATGAGGTGGAGCCAGTGGCTATTTTGGGTCGTCAGGTCAGGAGGTTGAGATCTAAGGATATAGCTTCAGTGAAGGTTCAGTGGAGGGGGAAGCCAGTGGAGGAGGCCACTTAGGAGACCGATCGGGAGATGCGGAGCATATATCCCCTTTTATTTGAGACTCCAGGTATGTTTCTAGACCCGTTCGAGCACGAACGTTTGTTTAAGAGGGGGCTAATGTAACAACCCGAGCAATCGTTCCGTGAGATTAACCCCGTTTCCCATGTTTCAGCTTTGTTATGTGCTAGTTAACCTAATTATGATGTGTTGGGTCGGTTAGTTCGGGTTCGGAGTAGTTGCGGTGAGAACTGAGACACTTAGTCTCTTAAATTGACTTAATAGTTGAAAAAGTCAACTAGGAGTTGACTTTTTGATAAACGACCTCGGAATGTATATTTTATGGCTCGGATAGCTTCATTAGGTGATTTGGGACTTAGGAGTGTGTTCGGAATGTGGTTTTGATGGCCGGAGTAGAATTAGGCTTGAATTGGCAAAATTAAGTTTTTGGCGAATTCCTCAGCAGTGGAAAATTAGCTGTCGAGGTTGGAATGGATTTCCGGAAGTTGGGGCAGGTTCGTAGTGTCATTTTGGAGGTGTGTGCAAATTTTAGGTCATTCGGATGTGTTTTGGTTGGTTTTGGCATCGTTGGTGATTTTCAAAAGTTTTAGGAATCTTAGGCCTGAATCATGGGTTGAATTGGAGTTTCGATGTTATTTTGGATGTTCCGGGAATTTGATGAAGTCCGGGTAATCATTTATGACTTGTTTGTATTTTTGGTTGGGGTCCCGAGGGGCTCTGGTGCATTTTGGATGGCTCTCGGGGACTTTGAAGTGGGAAAAATGCAGCTGAACTGCTGTTGGTGTTACCCATCTGGTGTGGCCGCACCTGCGGATGGTTGAGCGCAGGTGCGAGAGCTGTATGTGCGGATTCTGGTAGGCTGGAGGAGTTCCGCTGGTGCGAGGGTTTTACCGCACCCGCGAAGCTGCGGATGCGGAACTTTGAGCGCATGTGTGGAGGTTTGGGTTTTGAGTATAGTCCGCAGGTGCGCCCTAGGACCGCAGGTGCGCGTAAATGATCGCAGGTGCACGACCTCTGGATAGTAGAGTATAAATACCAGCCTTTGCGATTTTGAGCCATTTCTTCAATATTTAATCCGGGATTAAGCTTTGGGAGAGGGTTTTGAAGGAGGAAATCAATAGGACTTCGTTGAGGTAAGATATTTGAACCTAAAATTTGTTTCCATGTGATTTTGGACTTAAATAGTGTCACGCCCCAAAACCAAGAGACGATACCGGCGCCTAACCGGATGAACCCGGTCAAGCAGATCTGAATTTCCTTTCTTACCCAACGCATTTTCCCGTATTCATAATGTACATTTATAAGTGAAAAAGCAAAATAGAATTCAAAGCATGAGCTTACAACATGAGCCAAATTTCCTCTTTTAACATTTTCAAAATTTAATCTTCCTAAAACATACATTCTAAAATACAACACCCCCGATAGGGGATCGTGATTACCAATGAGTACGACAACTACCCCAAATACATATATATACAACCCACATAATGTCTACCAAACCTCTAAGAGTACTGGGAGTTTACATAGACGTGCCGGTAACAAGGCCCCGACTATACCTTTTACAACATAAGCAAAAGAGAATGATATAGTCCACACACGACACCGAGAGGAAATGGGGCTCACCAGAATTGCTGAAGAGATGAAGAGAAGGCACTACTAACGGCGGACCGAGCTACCTGCTATAGAACCACCTACATCCATATAAAAGATGTAGCACCCTTGGAAAAAGGGACGTTAGTACCATGGAATAGTACTAGTATGTATAAACAAATTTACTCTATGTAAAATCAAACAATACATAGATAAGAGGCAGTTAAAGAAACCCATACAAATATTGCACAAAGATACAGAGAATCACCAATGAGGTTTCCACTGTTTCTTATTTCAATTATTCCCCTGTTGTAGCGCGCAACCCGATCCCATCGTACAATCACATTTCACCCTTATTATTTTTCTCAATCTTATTTCTTCAATTGCGGCGCACAACCCGGTCCCATCTTACAATAATATTCCATCCTTATTTCTTCTGTTGTGGCGTGCAACCCGATCCCACCATACGATTTTGTTGCGGCGTGCAACCCGATCCAACCTTACAATTCTGATGCGGTGTGCAACCCAATCCTACCTTACAATCACATTACACCCTTATTACTTCTGTTGCGGCGTGCAACCCGATCCCACCTTACAATCATATTGGATTTCTGTTGCGGCGTGCAACCCGATCCCACCTTTCAATCATATTTGATAACAACATCAACCAATCAATTCAATCACAAGGATTTTCATCATCAAGAATATACATTCGTAACAACCAAATAACCATGTGAAATCAAGGCATAGTAATCTTTATGAAACAGTGAATCATATACGGCATACCATCAACATATAGTTCAATTGGATAAATCCACATATCCTTTCCATTACTTGATACACAACATTTAGCACTTCGATACATTCAACAATTTGATTCATTATCATTTCTTTCGTTCTGCAGCTCATCCTCTCATACCGATGTATTCAACATTTAACGAGCTTTGCACATGATAAAATAAGCACAAAGAATCACCTTTTCACAAATTCATATAGCATGGTGGCATGGTAATCAACTAGGACAATCAGAGAAGAGAATGTTACGTCTCAACACATTAGAATAATTGTTTCACAACTGCGTAAGCCAGAAACTCATACCCAATGCTTGGACACCAAGAAGCTGATTCTAAGAAGATTAAAGTTAGCCATACATACCTCGAGTCAAAAATTACCGTTTAATACCTATTCTCAACCCACCGGACTTCTATCGCCTCCAATCTAATTTACAAGATGCCATGTTTAGACTTAGAATTAGAAATCATGAACTCATTTGGGCATTTTATCAAACACTATGTGATCCTTTAGATTAGTTAGCCCCTTTTTAGTGAAAGATTGCCCTAGCTTACTTCTCTTTGTTAGATTATGGTAGATTATTCAAATGCATGCATTATCTTCAAGAACCAATTCATGTGTGTTCCAATTTTAACCAGAACTTGAAAATTTGGGGAAATGGGGTGATGACTTACCTCTTATGGTGAAGAAGATGACGACCGCTCGATTACTTCCAGGCCTGAGTAGAGATGGATGACCAATTTGGGAAAAGATGGGGACTTCTCTCACTAGAACCCACTCTCACTTCTCTCTATTTTAATCATATAGCCTTTAAAAATGAAGGTGAGGGGTGTTTTATAAAGCTGGGGGTCGGGTTTTAACATTAGAAATTAGGAGCCCCGGAGCAGGTCTGGGTCAAGAATGCGATCGCATTCCTGTTATGCGGTCCGCATACCTGTCACCTAAGTGGCCTTCAGCTGGATAAAAAAGAGAAGCAGACTGCCCAGGTATGCGACCACTATGCGGTCGGCATACCTGTTATGTGATCGCATAGTGCGTTGCATAACTCCCTCCGCAAAAATCAAGGTGCAAGAATGCGATAACTATGCGGCCCGCATTCGTGAAATGCGATCGCATTCTAGGCCGCATAGCTGTCCTCAAAATGGACAGCAAACTATCCAAGTATGCGACCACTATGCGGTCCGCATACCTGATCCGCGATCGCATAGTGGACCGCAGACCTGCACAAATCTGGAAAATTATATCTTTAAAGTCCCGGGGTACTTTTTACTCCACAAGGGTCCGTTTTAAGAATTTTTACAGTTATAACAACATGGGGACTCATTCGGGCATTGTTTTTAGACTTGAAATTTTACGGGTCTTTACATTCTCCCCCACTTAGAATCATTCATCTTCGAATGAGGATCGGGGAATCACTTAGTTAAGAGAACACAAAACTTTCCAACCCCCAAATTTTTACTAACTCCGATATTTCCTGAAAATTTTGCTAGAGTTTCCTTTGTAATTAGGCCTATCTACCTGTCAGAGAGCCCCCGAATCACATTTTAACCAATTCCACACATTTTCAGTTACTCTATCAACTTGCACATAATTCGGTCATTTCAACAAGTTGCATATAATTCAATTACTTCCACAAGCCTCACATAGTTCAGTTAACTCCACAAATTTGCACATAATTCAACTATTACAATGAGTTGCACATAATTCAACTATTACAATGAGTTGCACATAATTAAGCTATTTCAAGGTGTTGCACATGATCCAATTAATCACAACAACATATACATTTATGGCACAAAGTTTTAGAAGTCACAATAATAGGGTAATTAGGGGAGTGGAGTGTTCTTGCACAAAATTTGACACCAATGAAATTGCTTAGAGATGACAACTTTCAAAACCACTACCAGACTTATTCAAACAAGTGGGGATATTTCTCTTTCATTTCATTTTTCGCTTCCCACGTGGCTTCTTCGACTTGGTCATCCGCCATAATACTTTGACCGAAGCGACCTCTTTATTTCTCAACCTACGAACTTGCCTATCAAGAATAGAACCCGAAACCTCTTCATATGATAACTTTTCATTAATTTCAATGGTCTCAACCGGCACGATGTTAGATGGATCTCCAACTACCTTCTTCAGCATGGACACATGAAACACCAGGTGCACTAATGACATCTCAGGGGGCAATTCCAGCCTATACGCCACCTGCCCTATCCTTTGAGCAATCCTATATGGCTGACATACCTTAGGCTCAATTTTCCTTTCTTCCCAAACCGCATCACTCCTTTTATGGGAGATACCTTCAAGAATACCCAATCATCTACTTGAAACTCCAAATCTCTTCGACGAACGTCTGCATAGGATTTTTGACGATTCTGTGCAGTCTTTATCCTCTCCTGAATGAATCTAATGTTTTCCATAGCTTGGTGCACAAGATCCGGTACTAGCAGTTTCGCCTCACAAACCTCAAACCATCCAATTGGAGACGTACACCTCCTTTCATATAATGCCTCAAATGGGGCCATCTGAATACTAGCATGGAAACTGTTATTATAAGCAAATTCTATAAGCGGCAAGTGATCATCCCAGCTACCCTTGAAATCTAATACACAAGCCCGTAACATATCTTCAAGCGTCTAAATGGTCCGCTCTGCTTGACCGTCCGTTTGCGGGTGGAAAGTTGTGCTGAGATTTACCTGCGTACCCAAATCTTGCTGAAATTTCCTCCAAAAGTTAGCTGTGAACTGGGCCACTCGATCCGAGATAATAGATACTGGAGTGCCATGGAGCCTGACTATTTCTTTGATATACAACTGAGCGTACTGTTCTGCAGCGTTGGTGGACTTGACTGGCAAGAAATGCGCCGACTTCGTGAGCCGATCCACTATTATCCAAACTGAATCGAACCTACGCGGAGTGCGAGGTAACCCTACCACAACGTCCATATTAACCATTTCCCATTTCCATGTCGGTATTTCCATAAGATGTGCCAACCCACCGGGCCTCTGATGCTCGGCCTTCACTTGCTGACAATTTGGACACCTAGCCACAAAGTCCGCCAATCCCCTCTTTATATCATTCCACCAATAATCTCCCTGATATCGTGATACATCTTCGTCAAACCTGGATGTACGAAATACCTGGAATTGTGAGCCTCTGCCATAACTCTCTCCCTAAGATCATCCACATCCGGAACACATAGCCTTCCTTGGCACCGCAAAACACCGTCATCATTGCCGTGTGAAAATGATGTAGTCTTGTGATTCAGAATTGCTTCTCTCAACTGTGCGAAAGCGGCATCCCTAAATTGCTTTCCCTTGACTTCTGCTACAAGCGAAGACTCCGCTCCATTACGCACCACGACATTCCCTTCATCTGAGGCCGACAAACATACCCCCAGACTGGCCAACTGATAAACCTCCCGAGCCAAAGGCCTCTGACCTGCTTCCAAATGAGCCAAGCTACCCATGGATTTCCAACTAAGAGCGTCATCTACCACATTCGCCTTTCCTGGATGTTACAAAATATTCATATCGTAATCCTTGAGCAATTCTAACCACTCCGGTGCGTTAAGTTCAACTCCTTCTGTTTGAATAAATACTGAAGACTCTTGTGGTCTGCGAACATGTCCACATGGACCCCATAAAGATCATTCCTCTAGATCTTCAATGCAAACACGACCGTCGCGAGCTCCAAATCATGCATCGGGCCAATTTTTATGGATTTATCTTGAAACAAGTCACGATGGAGTGCACTTGCTTGTCTTTTGAACACATTATAACTACGCCACATGAAATGCACCCGTAATTACAACATGTGATTCTTATTATAATTTGAAGTTGAAGACGGGGATATGAGTTGTCGCACCCGAATGTAGATTAAGTAGTCAAGACGATGATCGT
Source organism: Nicotiana paniculata (assembly GCA_005239505.1). NCBI lineage: Eukaryota > Viridiplantae > Streptophyta > Magnoliopsida > Solanales > Solanaceae > Nicotiana > Nicotiana paniculata. Next base: position 26,370 of record MDKI01023018.1, read on the forward strand.
GATGGTTTTATAATGCCTATTTGGGGCGATGTTTGAGTATTCTTCATGTTTTCTATTTGAAGGAGAATTTTTAGTTTTAAGATCGATTAGGGCGTTTATGGATTTAACTTAAACAAACCACGATGGCGTGCACTTGTTGTTTTGAACACATGGCAAACACGTTACATGAAATGCGCCCGTGGTTGCTATGTGCATTTTTATTAGTGGTTTAGAGTTGAGGGTCGGGGCATGAGTTGCCACACCCGAATGTAGTTTAGGGTAATTTTAAGGTAATATTTGATTGTCTACTAAATTTCATACTAACATAATTATTCTTCAACATATAGTATGTGTAGAAGATTGTTTTGGGCCTAAATTCACTTAGTCTAAAAGTCTGACCCATTTGTGGTCAAATTCCCCCAATAATGCCAACACAAAAACTAAGTCTAGATCTTTATAGATACTTTCTATCTGAGTCCATTTACTGATCAAAAGGACACAAATAAAGCAATTTAGTTACCAGTCCCAAATTGTTGCTAGGACAGTAATACTAATAGGTTCCTTAAGCATTCATAGGATGAGTCATACCATAAAAGGGGTTTGACCCAACCTTGATGATGTTCCTACATCATTTTTTTTGACAGAATAGGTTCTTTGCCTTTTAGAGACTGAATCTAACCATAGAAAGATGTTAGATTCAACTCCATAAGGTCCTACTCATCTCATAATTGTTCTGTAATTTTTTTTGATTCTCTAGGCCTTTTGGAGAAGGTGAATCTAATCATTTGAAAGGTTCAGATTCCCTACTCTCAAGCCACTGTTGGTTACCCATTTTGTATCCTTAAGGGGTGACAAACTACTGTTTAAGCACCTAATATGGGGTGAATTTGACAATTATAGAGGATCAAATTCATCACCCTAGTGCTGTTTCATAACAATATCTAGATATTTAAAACCTTAACCAGACTAGTATTTAAGCATCTTTATAGGATGAACTTAACCATTGGAGGTTAAGTTCATTGCCCTTTGATGCTGTTTTCCAACACAACCATTGATTGCACAGTCATATAAAAGACAATTTTAAGATCAAACAGGCTTATGTAAAATTCAGAGATTAGAAAACTAATCAATCATAATTTGTTACTCTATATACATGCATATAAGTTTATACAGAAATGGGTCTAAACAAATAAAAATACAGATTCATGGAGGAAAGACAACAGATTTCAGATCTTCATATTTCATAAAAAAAAACTCAGTTTTACATACCTTTAAGAGTATGATAACAACAGAAAGTCCTGACCAAATAAAGGTCAGGCAGATGGAAATCAGCAAAAAGGAAGGAAACCCAACAACAACAAACAGCACCCACGAGCAGCAAGAAAATCACAGTAAAGAAATCTAGGAAAAGATGATTTTTGAATACCCAAATGATTGAATCAAGGCAGCAACAAAACCAAGTCCTTTAGGAAAGAAAACCACAGCTACAAAACAACCTAAGTTCAGATTGTCTCCCACTCCTACTGCAAATCCTTTTTGTTTCTGTTTTTCTAAGTTTTTAGTAGTGAAAGTTGTAATTTTCAGTCTAAGGGATTCAGAGCAGAATCTAAAAAAATCCTTCCCTAGTGGTAAAAAGTGTGTGTATATATAGGGGCATTTGGGATAGGATATGCTCAACATATTCCTTATCCAATAGGCTGGAAATAGTACCAATGCAGCTGTCACCCTTATCCTTTTGCGGACAACTGCCTATTTTCAGAACATTCCAGCCCGTATTCCCCTCAGGGAATAATGTTAAGTTAGTAGGTCGATTAAGCTAATATTTCAAATCAGTACTAGTGCTAATGAAACTGGTTTAAGTTTTTTACTAGAAGTTGAAATTACTTAAGGGTGAGACTGAGTGAATCATTTGTTCTTAAACTTAATTAATTGAATAATTGATCATAACTAGTTATCTAGGACTTAGATCGACTATGTTGTTAGATGATTTTTAAAATTAGGTCTACTAGTTAAGTGTGACTAATTTCTTATTGCCCAAATTAATTTAACTCAAATTGACTACCATTTGAATTAAAATCAGTAGTTAATTGAACTAATTGGTTTAAACAATTTCATTAGGTGTAATTGGCTTATCTATTAACTCTTAGTCAATTGAGTGACTAATCCTGAACTTTTAACCTATTTTGTTGATTCTAGGATCTTAGTTTGATTAAAGAAAGTTAGTTAGGTTAATAATTAGGTAATAAGTAACTCTATTCTAATTTAATTAATTAGTATCTAATCTTTGTTGCTTTATCAAGGGTTGATTAATTTCATATTAATCAATTACTTTAAAACTTCTTAGACTTAGGTCAATTATACTATTATTCAGTTCAAATGTATACCTAATTAATCGTGTATAATTGTCTAATTAAATTGTTATTTAATCGATTAATCTGGATGGATGGTTAACCCTAATTGATTATCTTAATTAGTAATTAGGTTAATTGGCCCATTTCAGTTCGATTAGACTTAACTAATTACTATCAACTTAGGCAATCTAAGAATTCAGTCACCTTTATTGGTTTAAATATCAGCCTAATTACTCAAATAGGCTATTAGGCAACTAAACATTGTAGTTGCCTAACATTAAACTAGAGATTAACTTTCACCTAATTAATGACCCAAGCCTCGGAGTAATTTAACCTATTAGGATCAAAGTTTTATTAACGAAACAGTAGGTTAGGGAAAACTAACTATCAAAGAACTCTAGACAATCTATATGCATATCAAAATGAACTAATTGACCAAACGAATTCATAGCCAAACAAACTCATAAGAAACCAGCTTATCAGTCATGATATTCAAAAGGAATTGGCCAAGAACAAATATATGACTGAGCAAGGGAAATTCCTGAAATCCTAGTCAAATGATTATCAGTAGCCTAGACGACTAACAATAATCAGTGAAAATACATAGAGGGAAAGGAAGGAGAATTTGGACAGAATAATAAGAGAATTCAAGTTAACGAGCATGTTAAGCACATGAAAGCATGCTGTCACGTTCAATAAATCTACAGAGAAACACAAAGTAAACTCGAACAATTAAAGAACAAGAAGGGCCAGTTTACTGACCTTCTTTTGAACCAGCAAATCAATAAAATGATTTGTTTTAGCCGTTTTAGGAGCCAAACTCAGACTTCTATCGATAGGTGAACTCAGAACAAAACAAACGAAACACAAAGTTAGGAATTACTAGTGATGGTGGGTTGGTAGGTGAAATCAGAAAAGACAGAGGGAGAATCAATGAAGGGTTTTACCTAGGCATTAGGACGAAAATCGGCTCTTAGCGGCTAAAATCCCATGTTCATAGGTCATTGCTTTTGGCCACTGAACATCAGACACTTTGAGAAAACCTCATGCATGCTTTGATTTGATAGAGCATAGGATAAATTAGACGGTTTGTGGTTAATATTGCATGAACTAGTGCAAGGGACCAGGACTGATGGGGTTGAACGGATGAGAGAAAAGGGAATGAAGGAGGGAAAAGGGCTGTGTCGATTAGGGTTTTCAGATTCTCAGATCTGAAATTGCTTGATTTCGAGTGAGTTTTTGGAGAAATTGAAGGCATGAGGTGATTGAGGAGGAGGAGAGGATTGTAGGGTGAAAGTTTGGGGTTGTTTGGAGGTCGTCCGCCTCCGGAGGCGATTTTCGGTCGGCGGAGGACGATGGGAAACCTAGGCGGCTAGGGTTTCTTTAGAGAGAGAGAGACGGACGAAGGGGAGGGGGTGTAAGACTTCAAAGTGAACTGGGGGGTGGGGGGGAGCTTCGGACATTTATATGCTGGGAATTAGGGAGTTCCCAGCCGTTAGATCAAACGAGATCAACGGCTGGGATTTTTCATAATCTAAACGGGGTCGTTTGGGGATCAGGGGCTGGGGCAGGCCGGGTGTAAGGATTGGGCTGGGTTGAGCGAAAATAGCTTGGGCCTGGACACTTTTGGCCCAGGTCTGTTTAATTCATTCTACTAATTAAATTATCCTAAATTAAGACTAAACATGTAATAATTAGTTCTAATCCTAGTATTTGTTTAATTAATTAAAAATCATACCATTTAATTTACTCCTAGTTTAATTTCATAATTTTGTTAAAGGAAAAGTGATTAAACCAAATTAAACATTTATATCAGGTAACTTATATTTCACTATTATTTAAATAATAATTAAAAGTTATGCACCTAATTAAGTTATTCACATGTTTAAAAGACGAATCACGGCCGCTTAATGTAAAAAATAAATTCATAAATATCGTTTAAAATTTAACAAGAACCCATAAAACCAATTATTTTATTGAGATTTTTGTAGGATTATATGATAAGTAAAATCACGTGCTCACAGTCATTCCATGTTAAACTATTTTTGAAACTCAGACTTGTTTACACTATTTTGTGATGTAAATACTGTTTTGGGTAAAGTACCCCTTTTTTTGATAGCCCGAGTGGCTTTTTTAGAGTTTCTGACTGAGTGAGGTCGAGTGCCAACATTGTGAGGATATTATGGATCGGGCTGCACGTCGCAGCATGTTACATTGTTATGAGATGTGAGAGGCCGAGAGCCTGAGTGATTTATGCCATGAGATGACTTGATATTAGCGCTTGGGATGTAGGAGCCCCTATGGAGTCTGTATACCCCCAGTGAGCGCAGGTACCTATTGAGTGCGAGTGCCGAGTACCGAGTGTCGAGTGCCGAGTGACTAGTGATTGGGAGGCATGAGTGACTGTGAGGTTGCCCGAGGGGCTGATACCGAGTAATGGTGAGGCATGCTGAGTGACTGATTCTGAGGGATGTTATGCCCGAGGGGCGATTTATGAAATATGCTTTTGCCCGAGAGGCTATTTATGAAATATTCTAGTTTTCTTCCTTCTTCTGGAGCCGGAGTTGAGATTTCAAGGTAGCTATTCAACGTCCAGAGCTTTCTCTTTTCTCTTTTTCTTGTTTTGTATATAGTTCCTCATTCCGAAACTCGATGTATTATGACAATAGAGTTATTTTGTACTACTCGTAGATGCTCATGACGTGTTGACTCCAGGTTTTGGGGGTAGTAGTTAGACTATTTATTTCATTGGGTTTTGCTTAAAATTTGGAACTTTAAAATGCTTATGAGATGTTGGAAACAAATTTTGGAAATTATGAAAATATTATCTCAATATGTGATTGTTGGCTAGCCTAGTTCCATGATAGGCACCATCACGGCCGGCTTAGGATTTGGAATCGTGACAACATTACTGTATTATTGTTGTTATTCAGAAGATTTTAGGCTTACCTAGTCCCTACGACTAGGTTCCATCACGATACCCAACGGAGGGAAACATTGGGTCATGACAAGTTGGTATCAGAGCTCTAGGTTCATAGGTGCTACGAGTTATAAGCAGGTTTAGTAGAGTCTTGCAAATTAGTATGGAGACGTCCGTACTTATCTTCGAGAGGCTACATAAACTATTAGGAAATTCCACATCTTTCATTCCTTATCGTGCGACATTGATAGCATATATCTTATGTTCCTTTACATCCACTCGTGTATCAGATTGTGCACTCGATATCAACTATGCGCCAACGGTTCGTGATGCTGCAGATGGGTTATGAGGGGGATAGGGATGCCCAAACACTATCTCAACGTGTCATCCAAATCGAGGATGCGGAGGTATTGAGAAACTATACAGTTGTTCATGCGGAGGTGCAACAGGTTCTGGAATCTGGTTGATAAGTACGAGCTTGGGAAGGATTAGTTGGTTGACTAGTCATCGTGATCATGGTAGGCCACGAGGCGGATGTTGATTTGAGGATAGTTGGTGGTATTGGATACTATGTGGTTCGCATGGGATTTATACTCAGTGGAAGGGAAATTTTATCATTCAAGGCACTAGATGGAGCGAGTTTGACCGTCAAGAGAATGGACGTGGACTTAGTAGATGACTTGGAGTACCTTGTGATTTGTGTTGTTCGAGCGGTGAATGTAGTTTTGCGGATCATTAGATGTTATTTTCTATGGCTTCGTGCTAAGTGGGGGACTCTACTGGCGGCATTCAGATTGAAGGGTCAGGTGTTACATCAATTTTAACTGGATATGTGTATATATGTATGGTATTGGAAGGTTTCCCAAAAATTGCATATGATTAAGATTTGAGATCTTGCATGGGATGATGTTGGGGCTTGTGGTGTTTCTACGTCATTAATGGATCTATATTTCAGTATCAAAGGAAGTCGGAGAAACAACTTCAGATTCACTAGATGTCTATTCAGCGTGCGCATCTCGGTTGCGGCATTATGGGGTGCTTAAGAGGGAATACAGTGGTTTATAAGCTACTGGGCTGCGTGGTTCGTGCTAGGATTTTCTGCATTGGGTTTTGGTTGGGATCTTTTTGTATCGACATGAGAAGTGTTACCCTAGAGGAAAAATGACGAGTATTTGAAGAAATGGGTAAGCTCTGTGGTGTTGGGTCAACATAGTAATTGAAGTACTTGGTCCTTTTTGAATGGGAATTCTCTACCGGCATCTATAGCAGTACTCTTGGGTTGGACGGTTTTTCTGAATCGGTTTAGTTGGGAAGATGCGATCCTTATGGTTTAATTGCGTGCGGGCGAGTCTCGAAGAGTTCTTGATGATTTCGGCCACGACTTGAGTCGGCTGTCTGCTATGGGCATAAGGAACATGTTGTACATTATGGTTTTGTCCTGGATGAATATCAAAAGTTAATATAATGTTGGAATTATTGGATATCATATGTGGAGCGTGCATTTCAGGAAGGCAACTTGTGTTATAGGTTGCAGATGCTTGGCTAGTGGTATGGTTATTACTTGGTTTTGAGGCTTTTCAAGATCAGGTTTTGTTACGTGGCCGGTAAATTTACATGGATGCTTCAGTAAGATGATGGGGTGTGATGTATCAGCCATTCGAGTAGCGTAGTTGAGTTCTGGTATGGAATTTTTGTATTCCGAAGGTTTTGGGGCTGGATGTCCTCATATGCAGACTATTTCTTGTTTGCGAATTGTGAAGAAATGTTGAGAATGGGATAACTAATGACATAAATTATCGGTAGGTTGCTATGGTCTTTTTGAGGGATATTTACCTATTTGGGTGTTACATCTCGCGTTTTCGTACGTTAAAAGTTTCGTCTTCAGTTAATCGACGTAGTCTCGGGATGAGATTATCTTGAGGCTAATGTAGTTATGCTATTTATAACAAGAGATAAATAAGTGTTATGAAGGATAAAGGGGTATACGAATTATGGAAACGAGTTTCGTTGAAAATGACCAATTTGGAGTAAAATACGGGTCGAGCGATAATACCCGATAATTATGAACTAGTACCATGCAAGGTACCATATGACCACAGTAGTATAATGTATAAAGTATATTAAAAAAATAAGTAGAATATTAAGGAATTTGTGGCAATTTTTAAATTATGCGGGTAATTGATTAATTACCGGGTAACAAGACATTACCCAATTAACTAATAAGTGGATAAAAAATTAACATCCCAACCCCACCCCGCATGGCAAGAAGCCACGAAATTGGAAGTGACTAATTAGTCACTTTTGGCCAGATGGCTAATTATGAAATGACTAAGATTTGAGTCTTAGCAAATAAGACTAGTGACCATTATTTTGAAGACTTGTGAATTAGAAAACACTTTCTTCAAGATCAAACATCTCTTCCATTCTGTCCTTGGTTTTTAAAACCAAAAATGCGAGAGAGCAGGAACATTTCGTTCAATTTCAAGCATTCAACAATTCAATCCATAGCCAACATTTCGTTAAAAAAAGTGTTAGAAGCAGAATAAATTCGTCCGAAATTTCAAGTTCGTCCAAGTGTGAATTTTGTCCATATTTCACAGAAGCAGATTCGTTCAAATAATTTCAGGAACAGGTATGTTAAGACCATCCATTCTTTCTTTTTGGAATGATCCAAATTATACTGAAGAAACGAGCAAACACACAATTTCCATAAATTACTCTATTCATAGGAATACAAGGGGTGTCTATATTCTTGATTCCCCATGTGAATTATTATTATCTTCTGTTCATGGGTCCCAGAAAAATACGTATTTGATAATGTTTATTCGAAGGGCATATTGATTTTTATGGCATTCTGAGAAAATCTTATTAACGTATTTCTTATGCATTTCATGCATTTATACATGTACATTGACCCATGACTCAGACGGCGTTATATACGCGTATATATGTATGTATATATATGTATATGGGATATGGGAAAGGTTATGGCGTTATATACGCACCACCACCTGATCAGCTGGTATACGTTGATGATTTTCCCATAGTGGCCGAGATGATATGATGGGATGCCCTCATAGGCTTGATGATGTTACATACAGACCTATGCATTACAAGCCATTTATATGAACGTGCATGACATTATACGTGTTTCAGGATTCGTAAAGTTATTCATATTTACAGATCAACCTTGTAGGCTCGTCCTACATATGTTGTACGTATATGTATGTATGCCTTTTGTGTAGATTTCCTTCATGTACATTATTCTCGTAATTCAGCATATGTTATTCAGGTCCATATCTTAGACGCATGTTTAGGGGTGTTTGACATGTAGGACTCAGGCACCCGTCGCAGCCCATCGGTTTGGGTCGTGACATTGGGAATGATCAGGATTTGGTTTGGGGGCTATTTAAAAGCCCAACGAGAATGTGTACTTTATATCAGATCAAGTCTGGGTACTCATGTGAAGTTGATATCATAGTTATGTTACGGGGTAGAATGGATATTATTTGTTCCCCTAGCCTATGTTATATGCTACTCTCTTGTGCTTTGATGGGCTGTGAGGCTGTATGATTATTCTTCACGCCTGTTGTTATTCTGTTGAGGCCTTATGGCAATGTGGGAGAGATGGACCTCGTGATGTTGATTTACTCATTGCACCTTAGTTGTGCTTGTTTTCTTCCATGTTGTTCTATTTCTATTCATTTCCCACAGTTATACTTGTGCACTCTATTGTGCTTGATATCAACATTTATGTGATCACTAAACTCGAGCACTTTGCCTCGATGAGTATCCCTATATGGATTGATATATTTGAGGCCGGGTTGCACGCCGCAACGGATGTGATGCGAGATACTCTTCCTTGTGTTTATTTTATGTTCCATTTCCCCTCTGTGGGATAAGTTGATGAAATTGTACTTTGTCAGTATATCTGTTGCACTTGTTAGATAATCGTCATACCTTTCTTTGCTTCTATTTTGCTACATGCCTGGGTTATTGCCTGTTTGGTTTTTGGACCTTGTTATGTGAGAATCTGTGTGGTCCCGTGATGAGTTGTTAGCTGGGTTGATGGTATTGGCTGAGAAGAGGTTCTTGGACCTGAGATTCGCACTATCATTTTGGGGCAAGGAGTGATTGGCAGGATGATGCTATTTCCGCTCAGATTTGGGCAATGGCCGAGGGACGGGAGAGCTTCTTAGCTTGTTGATTTCATGGGTGGTTGTGAGTTTCTGCATGTTTCTTATATCTTGGTCAGCGCCGTGGAGGTCCAGAACGAGGTTTTATTCAATGCGAAGCATATCTCCGGCATCCAGACTGTTATTGGGCAACTAATTAGGTTAGAAGATATTATTACGGGCATTTGAGTTGTGTGGAACATCATGTGATTGTGCCTTGGGTTGAAATTGTGGCTCGATTCAGCTTGTTCAGGTTTATACAGTGTATAGATGCAGTTCAGATACTATGATGAGTTTCAGATGTTGAAGGTTAGATTCTGTCCTAAGGTTATGGACTAAGGACGAAGTGAGATCTTCAGTTAAGTTGCGTTGGCAATCCTACATAGGTTTGGGTGATGGGGAATCACCCCTAGGTGTATTTATGGTGAGATCCTGCAGTGATTTGATAGCTTTGGAAAAACTCCGAGCACGTTCGAGGACGAACTTATGTTTAAGTGGGGGAGGATGTAACGACCCTAACGGCCGTTTTGAGAATTTAAGTTTTGTTCGATGGAATTAGGTCTTGAGAAGCTTCGTATTATGTGTATTGTCTTGCGTGCGTGGTTGAATTCAGTTACCAGATGATTCATAGTCAAATCGAAAGAAGGATTCAAGTTTTGGAAGCTTCAGTGGTAAGAGTTGACCGGAATTTGACTTTTAGGTAAATGGCTCCGAAATGGGTTTTGGATGATTTAACAACTTCGTATAGTGATTTTGGACTTAAGCGTGCATCCGGATTTTTAGTTGGAGGTCCGTAGGTTGATTTGAAGCATTTCGGCAGAAGTTGGAAAAGTTGACGTTTGGAAGGTGGAGAAGTTTAACCAATAGTTGACTTTGGTGATATTGGGGTTGGAATGATATTCCGAGAGTTGGAACCACTCCAATTATGTCATTTGGTATTTGTCAACAAACTTTGACATCATTCCAGGTTGATTTGATAGGTTTCGGGGCGAGATTTAGAAGTTGGAAGATGAAAAAGTTCATAAGTTCAATTCTTGGCGCGTTTTGTATTTTCAGCATTTTTTGATGTGATTTCAGTCCCCGAGCGAGTCCGTCTTAGGTTATAGAACTTGTTTGTGAGTTTAAACGGGGTTCCAAGGGCCTTGGGTGTGTTCTAGATGGGCTACGGGTCATTTCCTCAGATTTTTAACTACTGAACCTGTAATCTAGTTTTCTTCTTCACGCCTGTGCCATCTCCTTCGTGTTCGTGAAGAGTAATCCTAGAGGCAGGAACATTTGTTCTTCGCGTTTGTATTCCTTTGTCCGTGAATGCATAAGCCGCCCCCTTCCCTTCATCGCATTCGCGTTTAGTCTCACGCGTTCACGAAGCTATGCGTTTTCCTTCTTCGCTTCCGCGTACCGTTCCCCGCGTTCGCGTAAGCCACTCGAGAGACATCATACCTTTTTTCTCCGTGTTCGCGAGCGTGTTTTGCGTTCACAAAGCACTTCTTGGAAACCTCACTTTTCTTCTTCGTGAACGCGATCCTTACTCCGCCTTCGAGATGCACAATCACCTAGGCAGAATATATGATCTTAAAATCGAGGTTTAGGCCATTTTTATCATATCTTGACTTGTAGAGCTCGATTTTGAGCGATTCTTTGTGGGTTTTCAAGTAAATCGATTGCGTAAGTGTTCTTCACATAAAATTTGTTATATTCCATGATTTTATCTTTATTTTTGTCATTCAATTTGTGTTTTGAGTTGATGAAAATGAAGGTTTTTGAAGAAAAGTTTTAAAATAAAAAATCATGATTTGAGGGACGAAATGCTATCGGAATTTGATAATTTTAGTATGGTTGAACTCGTATCGGATTGGGTGTTTGGGTTTTGTGAAATTTGTCGGGTTCCGGGGTGCGGGCCCGGGGGTCGACTTTTGGGTCGATTTTTAGATTTTGATAAAGAATTAATCTTAATAATCCAAAATAGTTTCTTATGAGTTTTACTTGTGCTTTGAAGTTATTTTGGTTAGATTTGAGCCGTCCGGAGGTCATTTCACCTGAGAAGTTCATTTTGCAGTATCCGTTTGTCTTTTTTGAGGTAAGTGTCTTGCCTAACTTTGTGTGGGAGAACCACTCCTTAAGAATTGAGTTAATTATGCTATGTAGTTATGTGAAAGCCGTGTACACAAGGTGATGAGTGGGTACACAGTTTATATGTGGTACTTGACCGTTTTAGATTGTCTAGTGTCTTTCCTTGCCTTTAATTGAACTGTTATAACATGTATTATCTCGTTGTTAGTCTACTCTTACATGCTTTACTTGACGTTGTTAGAACCTAACTGTACTTCTTGCTCGTTATTTGGCCTTATATGCCTTAGTTGATGTTTTTTCTTTCCTTATTGTCTTGTACCACTTAATTGTTGAGTTTATTCTATGCCTTGTACTTATCTGCTACATGTCCTAATTGTTATGATTGTATACTTAGTTATCACGTACCTTACCTGTCCGGGGCTTCCTATTAAAGTTTGTTGTGTTCCTCCAGGTTCTATGTGGTTCCTTCATTGTTGTGTACTGATACCCTTGATTGTAGAAATTCTTGTAAACAGAGTTATTGAATTATTGTTGTTGATTTATATTATTTAAGGGGGATCGGGTTGCACGCCGCAACAAGTGACATAAGGGAGGTGGTGAAATAAGAGAGTATATTTATATTGTGGTATCATTATTAGATGTTGGGATCGAGTTGCGTGCCGCAACATATTTTGTGTATTGGCATGATATAGACATTGTACGGTTGGATCAGGTTGCACGCCGCAACAGGTGAAATAAGGGTGACTTGATATGGTGGAATAGGGGTGAATTTTGATATTGATATTATATGGTGGAATCTGGTTGCGCGCCGCAACGTATTTTATGTTTGTATTTCCTGTTTTTGTTGTATTGGTTTCGGTTCTTTTGTACAAGATTCTAAAAATTGGTATTCCCGGTTCTTTACTGTTTTTCCAAGGATTGAGTTATTGTCGTTGACTTAGCTCCTTGCCGTAATTTCCTAAGTTCTTTTTCCTAATACGATTATTCTGGTATATTGATTTTTAGGTGAATTTACTACATTGAGTCATTACCTCCTGACCTGATGCGTTATTAGTAATATAGCGAATTTTAAGTAAATAAAAGAATTAATATCATGGTGCCTTGTGTGACTTTTAAGTTAAAACCTCTGTTTATTTCGATACATACCATTTTCACTAGTTGTCATATTTTATTTCAATTTGTTTCTCAACTTATTCTCCTTGGCATGTCTGAGGTTTTTCTATTTTACTTAAAAAGGAATTGTTATTATATTGTAATTGTCACGACCCAAAATCCCTAAGGTCGTGATGACGCCGATCAAGGTCAGGCAAGCCAAAACATTAATTAATTGAAATAACTTTCCGTTTTAAAAAATTTATGAAAACACTTCCTTTCACTTCATTGCATAATAACCAAATAAAAGTCTGTTAAACTAAAACAATGGTTTAAAGATTACACTTAAGCAATTATATCCCAATACATATCCCAGAACCCGGTGTCACAAGTACATGAGCAATTTCTAAGAATTCAACAATCATTACAAGTCTGTCAAAAATACAACTGGACAAGGAAATTTAAATGAAATAGGTACAGTACGAAGGAGACTCTGTCAGCTGCGGATCGCCTCCGGATGATGCAGCTCGCCTAAGCCTCCGAATCCTCCACATTTCTATGAAAGTACCTGTGTAATAAAAATGCACAGCAAGTGTAGCATGAGTACAAAATAACGTGTACCCAGTAAATCGCCCGTCTAACCGTAGAGAGGTAGTGACGAGAGATTGACTTGACACTCACTAGGGTCCGACAATATAATATATGACAGAATATTATGAAACACAGTAGACATGTAAGAGCAGCGAATACGTATCAAGTACAGAAATCCACGTAACTGCTGAGAATAAACAACAATGTAAACTTTCCTTTTTTCCCAAATACATGTCAAGCCAATATCAATAAAATAGTACCAAATAGTCATGCGCACACAAGGGTAAGACAACCGGCCGGAGTCGAAGGAATATCTAATCACTGAATAGGCATAAAGCTTCCCCCGCTCGCGAATCATACCTGCGACTCGGGTGCTGACACATTTATACCAAATTACCATAAAGCTTCCCTCGATTGCGAATCATACCTGCGATTCGAGTGTTGACACACTTATACTGAATATTATAAAGCTTCCCTCGCTCGCGAATCATACCTGAGACTCGGGTGCTGACACATTTATACCAAATTACCATAAAGCTTCCCTCGATCGCGAATCATACCTGCGATTCGAGTGCTGACACACTTATACTGAATATTATAAAACTTCCCCCGCTCGCGAATCATACCTGCTACTCGGGTGCTGACACATTTCCACACATCAAATTCGTATTTTATCAAGAAAATAGTTTTCTCTCAGGAAAGTGGTAAAATCCTTATTAAAAGAAACATGAAATATAGGTTTTGAAATCATTTGTTTTTGAAACTCATTTGTCAAGTTTAATGACATTCCACGATACAACCTAGTCCAGGTACACAAATATCCATAGAGAGATAAATTCTCTTTTTAGAAGATTAACAAGATGAACTCTAGTTTTCTTTTAGATATTCAATTACGTCTTCGATTATATTAGCAGTTTAATATTACAGACAGGATTAGAGGTATAACACGTAAGGCATGCTAGTGGGTCCTAGACTACCCGAACATGACATAATAGTAGCTACACACGAACTCCCGTCACCTCGTGCGTACGTAGCCCTCGAAGATAGTAGCACGTATTGAATTATCGTCCCCCTCACAAAAGTTAGAAAGGAGACTTACCTCACTCCGAAATTCCCATACCAGCTTCCAAGCCCCTCCGATGACTCCAACGGACGCACAACGCTCCGAAACTACCACATAATGACAAAGCAATGAAAATTCATCCTAATACTCACAACAAATTCAGATTATATACTTTCCCAACCCTGCTCGGAGAAAAGACCAAATGCCTTCGGGCCCACGTGCCCGAAAATCCAAAATTCTCAAAGATACATTCTACCTATAGCCCTACAAGTTCAATCATGCAATTTAGTCTACATTCTATACTCAAATTCGTGGCTAAATTCCAAATTTACATTTTTGTCTAGGTTTTTCTTCAAAAACCCCAATTTTTCCCAAAATTTCCCATATCAAGTTTATGTAATGATCTTGTATTTAACTTGGAAATGAGAGGGAATCACTTACCTCTTGATGCTTGGTGAAAATCTCCCTTTGAAATCCTCCAAAATCGCCCCAACCAAATGAAAAATGTGAGAGAAATGGCACAAACCCGACTTTAAAACATTCTGCCCAGGCCTCTTTTGCACCTGCGATCCAATGGCCGCTCCTGCGGCTCCCCACCTGCAAAAATTCCATCGCAGGTGCGGCTTTGACTTGACCCAGCAAATTCCCGCTCCTGCGATCCCCTCTTCGCACCTGCGATTCCGCAGGTGCGACAAATCTTCCGCACCTGTGGCCTCCTCAGCTCCAGCCCCAAATCTCGCACCTCCGGCGCCCTTAGCCGCACCTGCGGTCAAAGCCTCGCAGGTGCGGTTACACCAGATGACAGCAGCCTTCAACCTTCTTCAACTTCAAACATTGATCCGTCAATCACCCAGAATCTACCCGGGACCCCCGAGACTCCAATTACATCAACCTGTCCCAAAACATGACACGGATTTCCTCGAGCCATTAAATCACATCAAACAACACTGAAATCACGAATCACACTCAAAATTCTTTAAGAACTTAGAATTTCAAACTTCTACATCCGACGACGAAACCTATCAAATAACACACGATTGACCTCAAATTTTGCACACAAGTCATATTCAACATTACGGACCTGCTCTAACTTCCGGAATCGCATTCCAACCTCGATATCAAAACTTCCACTTCCGGTCGGATTTCTCAAAAATCTTCAAATTTCTATCTTTAGCCAAATGACCCCAAAATGACCTACGGACATCCAGATTCACTTCCGACCGTGCTCCCTATTCCAGAATCACCATACGGAGCTATTCCCATACTCGGAATCCCAAACGGACATCAACCTCACTGATATGCACTTCAAGCCCAAATTCATGAAATCCTTCTAAAATGCTAACTTCCATAATATACGCTGAAGCGCTCCCGGGTTATCCAAACCCCAAGCCGGAGATACACCCAAGTCCAAAATCATCATACGAACCCGCTAGAACCTTCAAATCCTTATTCGGAGGCATCTACTCAAAGTTACAATCTTAGTTGATTTCTCCAACTTAAGGCTTCTGAAATGAGAATTTTCTTTCCAAATCAATTCTAAACTTCCTGGAATTCAATTCCGACCACGCCCACGAGGCATAATACCTGAAACGAAGCTGCTCATGACTTCAAACCGCTGAACGAAGCGCTAGAGCTCAAAACGACCGGTCGGGTCGTTACAGTAATTTAATAAGTTCTATAATAAATTCAACAGCTTATCCCATGTTGTATTTATTTGAAAAGGTTATTTTTACTACCCAAATGATTTTCAAAATAAACTCGTTCTTCTCATTGGTTTCCTACTTGGTTCAGAAGCTGTAGTTCTACTTTTCGATATATACATAACATCTCTTGAACATCTTAATTAGCATTTGTCACGGATATTATGTACTGAGTAGCACGTGAAGTTTGTCGTATAAAATGAGATGGAAAGATGTGGGCACAAGGTTCCGTGCATGTTAAAGGTTTGAAGGATGTGATTTATGGTATGAAATTTCGAGAATTGAGATTATTGGGATCGTGTATTAGGAACGATTTGATTGGTTGAGTTGACATCGTTTCCCCTACCCTTGCACATTTACCATTTTATGTATCCCAACTATGTTATTGTGTAATTATTGGGTTATTCACGTTTCCATTCGTGTTTCCCTTATCGTTACTGCTGTTTGTAATCTGATATATGTCTGCTATTGGCATTTTTTAATATTCGTGTTTCCCTTATAGTTACTTCAGTGAGTGTCTTGAACTGGTCTAGTCACTACTCTACCGAGGTTAGACTTGATACTTACTGGGTACTACCGTGGTGTATTCATGCTAAGCTTCTGCACATTTTGGTGCAGAACCAGGTACTTCGGATCGAGTCGGTTCTGAGACTTATGCTTGATGTTGTTGGAGACTTCAAGGTACACCTGTTGGGCATTCGCAGGATACGAAGTCACCTTCTATTGTATTTATTTTCATTGTTTTCTTCTATTCCGGAACAGTGATGTATTTATTATATAAATGTACTCCTTGAAAGGCTTATGACTTGTACTACCGGTTTTGGGAATTAAAAATTGTATAGAGAATTCCATTTCAGAAATTAGTAAACATTATTGTATTATTGTTGTTATTCAGAAGATATTAGGCTTACCTAGTCCCTAAGATTAGGTGCCATCACGATACCCAGCGGAGGAAAAAATTGGGCCGTGACAGGTATATAAACAACATGTACCCAGTAAATATCCAGTCTAACCTCTAAGAATAGTGACGAGGGGTCGGGATCGATACTTACTATGGGCTAACTATAAAATACAAGAATGATAAACATGCATAGAATATGTGAATAATAATATTAACACAAATGCAATAGTGATCAAATAATTCTTTAACTAATAGTAAATTCCAACAGTCTTCCACTAACGCATACTAATTCCAAATAAATTATAACCTCTCAATTCATGTAAATAATATCAAGTGTATTCGGGCTTCAAGCATTAACACACACGATTTATGACCAGGTCATATGACACAATACAGAATAATGTGTACACAGCGGAGGGTCGAGCAACACGAACCATAGATGCATCTATATACTGCCGAGGCGTTCGGCTCGCTACACAAGAAGAGAGAATACTTTATGAACATCTGGTTTAAAAGCTATTACAAGGCTAAGACACAAAGAAGCACAATTTCCATAAATGGTCAATTAACCCGCCAAAACTCAAGTAAGTGAAATTTGATATTTACAAATCCTTTATCAAGTTTCAATATAATATAGGCACTTCAATTAATAAGTAAGGTGCAAACATTACAAGTATTTCGTGACTTGGGTCCTAAACGTCCCGTACTTAAGTATAATTAGAAGCTACGCACGGACTCTCGTCACCTCGTGCGTACGTAACCCCCTCCCCCCAATTAGAAGAAAATAGTAATTTAAATTACCTTTGGGGTAGAGTCCCTCTCACAAGGTTCGACAAGAGACTCATCTCGTCTCAAAGTCACTTTCCGACCCACAAATTCACTCTCAGGCCTCAACTTGGTGCCGAACAGTCCGTAGCTAGCCATATGTTATATAAATTAATCAATTTACTCTCATAAGTTAATAATTGAACTATTAGAATAATTACACAACCCAAATTGGAAGATTCCTATTATTCACCCCCGGACTCACGTGCCCGGATTCCGGAAATTTTTGAACATAACCACACGAACGCAAATATACAATTTTTACCTAATTCCATAATTATTTTCGTGGTTAAATCTCATTTTTATAAAAACTTAGATTTTTCAACTAAACCCACAATTTTAAAACTTTATATGCTAAGAGTCTACCTAAAATACATATATTAAACTCATCTCATATAGAAATCAATTATCTCAAAGGGCTAGGTGAAAACCCCTCTTCAAAGAGCTCCAAAATGGCCCAAGAGGTGAAAGAAATGAGCTAAAATTGCCTAAGTCCCGACATTAAATGAACCTCACTGCCCCATCGATTTTCGCTTTTGCAGATCCTGGGGTGCATTTGCGGTGCCGTACCTACAGAAAATCCATCGCAAGTGCGGACCTAGCCTAGGCCACTTGCCCTCGCTTCTGCGGATGGGCTCCCGCTTCTGCGGAGGCTGTGTCGCACCTGCTATCCAGGCCTGGCCAGCCCCTTCTCGCACTGGCGGCCCCTTCATCGCAGAAGCGAGGCCACTTCTGCGGATATTCCTTTGCTTCTGCGGGCCACTGACTACTGGTCCAAATCCTCTTCTACGATCAAAAGCTCGCACCTACGGCCAAAATCTCGCAAGTGCGGGAAAACCAGAACTGGTGCACCAAGAGTCCCCAAAGCCACTTCCGAGTCTGATTTCAAATCTGATCCTTATCTGGGGCCCCTGGGACCCCATCCAGAAAAACTCATACATCCAACAACATAGTACAGACCCGCTCGCATGCTCGAAACACCAAAATAACCTCTAGAAGTATGAATCAGACGCCAAAATGCATGAATCAAATTATTGAACTCAAAAATTTCTAGAAAAACTTTTGTGCGTCCGATTCCTATCAAATCAACTCGGAATGATGCCAATTTTTTTGTGCAAGTCTTAAATAACCATTCAGAACTATTCCCGGGATTAGAATCCCAATTGAACATTGATAACACTAAAACCTACTCCAAACCAAATTTAAAGAACTTGAAAAACCTTCAATGTTCTAACCTTCAATATTAAGAGCTGAAACGCTCCTATGTCATCCAAAACCGGATCTGAACATACGCCCAAGTCAAAAATCATCATATAAACCTATTGGGACCATCAAATCTTGGTTCCAATTGTTTACAACATATGTTGACCCAAGTCAAACTTACCCCTTTTAGCCATTAAGGAACTGAGTGTTCCGATTTCAACCCTAACCCTTCCAAACCCGAACTAACCATCCCCGCAAGCCATAAAATAGTAAAAGCACATACGAGGAGTCTTATTTAAGGGAACGGGGTTCTAGAAAGCAAAATGACTGGTCGGGTCATTACATTCTCCACCTCTTGAACAAACGTTTATCCTTTAACGGGTCTAGAATCATACCAACAGTACCGAATAAGTGTGGATATCTTCTCCACATGCCATCCTCGGTCTCCTAAGTTGCCTCCTCGACTGTTGACCCCTCCACTGAAACCTTTACCACAGAAATCTTCTTGGACCTCAACTGGCGAACACGCCTGTCAACAATGGAAACTAGCTCCTCTTTATAACCCAAGCTTTCATCTAACTAAACCGCGATGTAGTCTAACACATGTGACCTGTCGGCATGATACTTCTGGAGCCTAGACACGTGGAAAACCGGGTGAACTCCCGATAGACTGGGAGGCAAGGCAAGCTCATAAGAAACCTCCCTGAATCGTCTCAACACCTTGAATGGAACTTAAACATTGGGCTCAACTTTCCCTTTTTCCTGTACCTCATGATTCCCTTCATCGGCGAGACTTTCAAGAGAACCTTTTCTCCCACCACAAATGATTAATCACACACCTTCTATCTAGATTGTGTTGTGCGAAGTCACTCCTGAATCAACTTTACATTTCTGAGGCATCTTTCACCAAATCAGTACCATATAACTTCGCCTCGCTCAAACCATATGATTGGGCGAACGACATCGCCGACCATATAAAGCCTCAAATGGAGCCATCTCGAGGCTGGACTGCTAACTGTTGTTGTAATCTAGCCAACTATTGTTGTAAGCAAACTCAGCCAAAGGCAAGAATCGATCCCACTTCCCTCTGAAGTCAATCACACATGCTTTGAGCATATTCTCTAAGATCTAAATCGTCTGTTCTGACTTCTCATCAGTCTGCAGATGAAAGGATGTGCTGAGCTCTACCCGGGTCCCCAGCTCACTCTGTACTGCCCGCCAGAAATACGAATTAAACTGAGGGCCTCTATTTGGTATAGTGAAAATAGGCACACCATGCAACCGAACATCTCTTGAATGTAAATCTAAGCCAGTCTCTCCAAAGAATACGTGGTTAGAGCCGGAGTGAAGTGTGTCGACTTGGTCAACCTATCGACAATGACCCAAACTGCATCAAACTTCCTCAAGGTCTATGGCAACCCAATTACGAAGTCCGTAATAATGCGCTCTCATTTCCACTCAGGTATAACCATCTGCTGGAGTAGGCCACATGGCCTCTAATACTCATACTTAACATGTTGGCAATTTCGGAACCTCGCTACATACTCAACTATGTCCTTCTTCATCCGCCTCCACCAATAATGTTGCCCCCAGCCGCGATACATATTTGAAGCACCTAGATGAATAGAATATCGAGAACTGTATGCCTCATCTAGAATCTTTTTCCTCAATCCATCAACATTAGGGACACATAGACGACCCTGGAGTCGCAGAACACCATCCTCACTGATAGAAACCTTCTTAGCACCACCCTGTTGTACCATCTCTCTAAGAACCAACAAGTGCGGGACATCGTACTAACGAACCTTGATCTGCTTGAATAGTGAAGACTAGGCGACAATGAATGCAAGAGCTCGTCTGGGCTCTGAAATATCCAACCTCACAAGTTTGTTAGCTAAGGATTAAATGTCCAAAGCTAGTGGCCTCTCCTCCACTAAAATGAGTGCCAAACTACCCATACTCTTTTCCTTTCTACTCAAGGCATCCGCAACCACATTCGCCTTGCTCGGATGATAAAAGATGGTAATATCACAATCTTTTAGTAACTCAAGCCACCTACGCTGCCTCAAATTTATATCCCTCTGCCTGAACAAATACTTCAAGCTGTGATGATCAGTGTAAGAGCATGATCTATCGCCTCATAAAGATAACGCCTCCAGATCTTAGAAGCATGAACTATCGCGGCCAACTCTAAATCATGTACGAGGTAATTCTTCTCATAGGGCTTCAGCTGACGTGAAGCATATGCAATAACTCACCCACCTCCTACATCAATACAGAACCATAACCAATACGTGAAGCATCGCAATACACAGTATACATCCTTGAACCGGAAGGCAACACTAACACCAATGCCGAAGTCAATGCGGTCTTAAGATTCTGAAAGCTCGCCTCACAATCATCAGACCATCAGAATAGAGTACCCTTTTGGGTCAATCTAGTCAAAGGTTATGCAATAGATAAGAAACCCTCCATTAACCAACCATAATAACATGCTAACCCCAAGAAGCTCCTGATCTCGGTCGCTATGGTAGGCCGAGGACAACTTTGAACTGCCTTGATCTTCTTGGGATCTACCTTAATACCCTCCCCTGATACAACATACCCCAAGAATGCCACAGAATCTAACCAAAACTCCCACTTGGAGAACTTGGCATATAGCTTCTGTTAACGTAAGGTCTGAAGCAACACTCTCAAATGCTGCTCGTGCTCCTCCATGTTACACGACTAAATCAAAATTCCATCAATAAATACAATGACAAATGAATCAATATATGGCCTGAACACCCGGTTCATCAAATCCATAAACACTGCCGGGGCTTTAGTCAAGCCGAAGGACATCACGAGAAACTCATAGTGGCTATATCTAGTCCGGAAAGCCGTCTTTGGAGCATCTGAATCTCGAATCTTTAACTGATGGTACCTTGATCTCAAGTCGATCTTAGAGAACACCCTGACACCCTAAAACTGGTCAAACAAATAATCAACTTGCGGAAACAGGTACTTTTGCTTAATGGTAACTTTGTTAAACTGGCGGTAATCAATGCACATCCATATAGTCCCATCTTTCTTCTTTACGAGTAACACCGGTGCACCTTAAGGTGACACACTCGGTCTGATGAACCCCTTTGCTAGAAACTCCTCAAGCTGTTCTTTCAACTCCTTCAACTCTTTCGGAGCCATGCGGTATAGTGGAATAGAGATAGACTGGGTCCCTGGAGCCAAATCAATATAGAAATTGATATCACGATCTAGTGGCATGCCCCGTAGATCATAAGAAAACACATCGGAGAACTACCGGACCACGGGCACTGAATCAATCATCAGAGTCTCTGTCGTAGTATCCCAAACATAAGCTAGATAAGCCATACAGCCCTTCTAGACCATGTGTCAAGCCTTTGGAAAAGAGATAACCCGACTAGATGCATTGACAAACGAACCTTCCACTCAAATCTAGGAAACTCTGGCATCGCCAAGGTAACAATCTTGGCATCGCAATCAAGGATGGCGTGATATGGAGATAGCCAGTCCATTCCAAAGATGATATCAAAGTCATTCATATCGAGTAGAGAAAGATCCGCTCTTGTCTCATAACCACAGAAACTCACAATACAGGACAGGTAGATTCGATCCACAACAACAGAATCGCCCACTGGTGTGGATACATAAACATGAGTACCCAAGGACTCAGGAGTAACACATAGGAAATGAGTAAATAGAGATGTAAGATATGAATATATAGACCCGGGATCAAATAGTACTGAAGCATCCCTACCACAAACATAAATAATACCTGTGATCACGGCATTTGAGGCTACTGCATCTGGTATGGCTGGAAATGCATAGAACCTGGATAGAGTGCCACCTGACCGACCTTCACCTCTAGGACGACCCTTACCCACCAGCCCTCCGCCTCTGGGTGGACGAACGACTTGTGTGGCAACTGGTGCTGTAATCATAGGCTGTTGACCCTGCTACACTGCCTTGCTCCGAAGCCTAGGGCAGAACCTTCTCAAATGACCAAGATCCCCTCACTCAAAATAACCTCTCGCTACGGTAGACTGCTGACCTGAAGTCTGAACATGATGGCCTGAAGGCCCACTGGAGGAACCCTAAATAGCTGGCGGACGGTATGAGCTCTCTAGAATGGTGCTGAAATAGGGATGCACTGGAGCACCCCGAGAAGGTAGCGATGCTGGATATATGGGCCTGCAAGACTGACCCCTCACAAACTGACCTCTCCCCCCAGCCGGGGCACCACTGATCCCTCCAGAATATCGAAACCGCTTATCCCTCGTCACCTCCTCTTGTCTCCACTGACGAACACCCTCAATCCTCCGTGCTATCACCACAACCAACTCGTACGAAGTTCCCATATCAACCTCTCGAGCCATAGTGACCTGTTTACTAGAGTGCAAACCTGTAACAAACCTCCGCACTCTCTTTGCATTGGTAGGAAATGTCATAAGTGCATGGCGAGATAACTCAGAGACTCTCGCCTCATAGTCAGTCACCGACATCCGGCCCTGATGAAGCCGCTCGAACTAAAATCACAACTCTTCCCTCTTAGAGGGTGGAATATATCTGTCCAGGAAGAGGCGTGTGAACTGGTCCCAAGTCATGAGAGGAGAACCTGCTGGTCTGCTGAGAAGATAGAACTGTCACCATCTATGGGCCCTGCCTTCCAGCTGAACGGTGGTAAAGTCCACCCCGTGGGACTCCAATCCTCATGTTATGCAGTCTATCCCTGTAACGATCAATAAAGTCCTGGGGTCGTCATGTCGCTCACCTATAAAGACATGAGGGTGTAGCCTGGTCCATCTGTCCAATAGCTTCTGTGGCTCGCCGACCACAGCTAGTCTGAGCTCAGGTATAGCTGCTGCAACTGGCTGAGCTCCGCTCACATGTAGTGCACCTGGGGTCTAATATCCTGCAGCCGCATGACCTGGAGCCTGGGTGGTAAGGTTCTGTGCTCCCCCTCCTGCTTGAGATGTGGCTGGATATGCTGGAAATAAACTAGCCTGAGGTATAGAATTTATGAACCATAGCATATGGCCTATGACCTCCTAGAATCCTAGTGCGTACATGAAATCCACTGGGGTTGTATCAGTTGCATGCACCTCTCCCTGCTCATCAATAATAGGATCCTCTACTAGATCCACAACTGGCATAACTGGAGCAACTTTAGGATGCCCTCGTCATCTACCACGAGCTGGAGCCCTCCGTCGGCCTCTACCTCGGCCTCTAGCAACAGTGGGAGCAGCTCCTCCACGGTCGGGTACATCTGCTGCGTGAATTCTCACCATCTGTAAGAGAATAAGAGAGATATACTTAGCATAACATCAACTGCATGATAGGAGATAAAGAAATAGCACTTTCCAAACAACCTATAGCCCTTAGAAAATAAGTACGAATGTCTCCGCACAAATCCGCAAGAGTCTATTTAGGAATGGTCATAACTTGTGAGACCTACGTGAGCCTAGTTCTTTGATACCATGTAGTCACGATCCAGTTTCTCCTATAGACCATGATGGCTCCCAACGTCACTGTTAAGCAAGCCAACGGTGAACAGACAATGTAATTGTTCTTTTGAATAAATTTTCAAGTAGTCAAATTTCATTTATTAAGAAAATAAGGAGTAGAAAATTTTATAAAGTAAAGAGAAAGCTAACCAATAAGCAAATGCAGTTAAATAAATGCTCCAAACCATAAAGTCTACTAGCATGTGTTTCAAAGACCTGGTGTCACAAATGTATGAGCAACCAGTAGAATATACAAAACTATAAACTATTGTCTGAAATAGAGGAGACAAAAAATAAGTGTAAAAGAGAGTCTTCGGGTGCTACAGAACAGACTTTGAAAGCAATTCACCACTAGCCCTCAGGATAACGGGGGTGCACGCCGGAATGACTGCTAGATTCACCTGCCTCAGATTCTGCACGATTAGTGCAGAAGTGTAGCATGAGTACATAAACAACATGTACTCAGTAAGTATCCAGTCTAACATCGAAGAAATAGTGATGAGGGGTCGATATTGACACTTATTATGGGCTAACTATAAAATACAGGAATGCTAAACAAGCATAGAATATGTGAATAATAATATTAACACAATAGTAATAGTGATTAAATTATTCTTTAACTAATAGTAAATTCCAAAAGTCTTCCACTAACACATACTGATTCCAAATAAATTCCGAACAAGTAAATAAATTATAACCTCTCAATACATGAAAATAATATCAAGTGTATTCGGGCTTCATGCATTAACACGCACGATTTATGCTGAGGTCGTACGACCCAATCTGGAATAATTTGTACACTGCTGAGGATCGAGCGGCACTAACCATAAATGCATCTATTATACTGCCGAGGCGTTCGACCTGCTCCATAAGAAGAGAGAATAATTGATGAACATCTGGTTTAAAAGCTATTACAGGGCTAATACACAAAGAAGCACAATTTCCATAAATGGTCAAGTGACCCGCCAAAACTCAAGTAAGTGAAATTTGGTCTTTACAAATCCTTTATCAAGTTTCAATATAATTTAGGCACTTTAATTAACAGTAGGGTGCAAATTAGTAGCTACACACAGACTCTCATCACTTTGTGCATATGTAGCCCCCAAAATTAGTAGCAAATAGTAATTTAAATCACCTATGGGGTAAATTCCCTTTTACAAGGTTAGGCAAGAGACTCATCTCGTCTCAAAGCTCACTTTCCGGCCCACCACTCTAAGGCCTCAACTTGGTGCCAAACAATACGAAGCTAGCCAAATGTTATATAAATTAATCAATATAGTCTCAAAAATAATAATTTAACTATTACAGTATACCCAACCCGAATTAGAAGATATCTAAATTTTCCCCCGAGCCCACGTTCCCGGATTCCGAAAATTTTCGAAGATAATTATTACCCATAACCTCACGAACTCAAATTTATATTTTACCTAATTCTATAATCATTTTTCGTGGTTAAATCCCATTTTTATGAAAACCTAGGTTTTTCAACTAAACCCACAATTTCTACACTTTATATGCTAAGAATCTACCCAAAATACATGTATTAAACTCATCTCATATAGAAATCACTTACCTTGAAGTGCTAGGTGAAAATCCCTCTTCAAAGAGCTCCAAAATTGCCCAAGAGGTGAAAGAAATGAGCTAAAATTGCCTAAGTTCCGACATTAAATGAACCTTACTGCCCTAACGATTTTCGCTTCTGCGGATCCTAGGGCACATTCGCGGTGCCGCACCTGCGGATGCAGGTGCTATCCTAGCCAGACCACCTGCCCTCGCTTCTGCGGATGGGCTCTCGCTTCTGCGGATCCGCTTTTGCCGAAGCTGTGTCGCCCCTGCGGACCCAGCCCTTTCTCGCACCTGCGACCCCTTCATTGCAGAAGCGTGGCCGCTTTTGCGGACGTTCCTTCGCTTCTGCGGGCCACTGACCACTCGTCCAAAGCCGCTTCTGTGGTTGAAAGCTCGTACCTATGGCCAACATCTCACAAGTCCGGGCACACCAGAACTGGTGCACCATCAGTCCCCAAGCCAATTTCGAGTTCGATTTCGAATACTATCCATATCAGGGCCCCCGTGACCCCATCCAATAATACTCACACATCCAACAACATAGTACGGACCTGCTCGCGCACTTAAAACACCAAAATAACCTCTAGAAGTACGAAAAACAAATGAATCAAATTATTAAACTCAAAAACTTCTAGAAACACTTTCGCGCGTCCGATTCCTATCAATTCAACTCGGAATGACGACGAATTTTGCGTGCAAGTCTTAAATCACCATACGAAAATACTCCAAGCTCGGATTCCCAAACGGACCTCGATAACACCAAAACCTATTCCAAGCCAAATTTAAAGAACTTGAAAAACCTTCAATGTGCCAACCTTCAATATTAAGCACTGAAACGCCATCGGGTCATCCAAAACCCGATGTGAACATACGCCCAAGTCTAAAATTATCATACAAACCTATTGGAACTGTGAAATCTCAGTTCCGAGGTCGTTTACAACAAATCTTTACCCAAGTCAAACTTACCCTTTTAGCCAATATTAAGGAACTAAGTGTTCCGATTTCAACCCAAACCCTTCCAACCTGAACTAAAAATCCCCGCAAATTGTAAAATAGAAAAAATACATATGGGGAGTCTTATTTATGGAAATGGGATTTTAGAAAGCAAAATGACCAGTTGGATCTTCACATTGATCTTTCCAGAAAGAATGACTGCCTCTTGTGAACTTGCAAAAGCAACTGACTGGCAAGATCTTCAACATTCAAATTAAAAAACTGTTTACAAGAAACAACGAGGTAGTGCCAGGAAAGTTAGTTATTCAGTCTTTCATGGACAAAAGTAATTTGGTTGTCTCACAAATGACATCAACCATCAAGGACGTTCTGGACGGAAGTAACAAAAACTTGAACATGTTTTCATAGAGAAACAAGAGCACTCACACACAACAAGCAAAACCAATGCTTCCTACAATAAAAATAAGGCAGAATGAAAATTTCCCCTTCAAAAAACTGGTGAGATTTATTTGAAATTTTTGTTCCTTCTAAATTTAATGTAAGATTCAACTTTGAAAAAAAGACAATCAAGTTGAACGACTATCATTTGTTAGTCCTTTTGCAGTGAAGCCACATTCTGCTACTGTTTCTGAATGCGGTTAAACTCACTTTTGCGACTGCTTTGTGGGAGCTCCTCTACGCGGTTGCGGCGACACGAGGTTAGTGTACTTGATTATAAACCTAGATTTTTTCAAAATCCTTGATACCAGCCGGCATATAGCTACTCCAACTTTTTCATATTAGTTTGTAAGAAAAAAAAGGCACTTGTGGGTCGGAAATGATTGTTTTGAAATTTAATCTTCTTTAGAGTGTTTTTCGTACTATGGAATGGAGTAGATGCTCGAAATATGAATTTAAAACCAGACTAAGACATGAAACACTTGTTAGATTCTATGTAAAGAAGCTTTGGTTGGCATCACATAGCTGATTTGTTAGAGAAATTTTAGTTACCACCTTGCTTCATAACTGGGTGGCACCTAACGCATGCCTAGAGTAGGATTTTTGTGCTCGAGTCCGGAGTTGATAATTTATTTTATGCATTGCTTCTAGCTGGTGGTTTGTACTACGTGCCTAAATAGAACTTTAGTGCTTGCATCCAGAATAGAGAATTTGTTTTGTAGTTCTTGAAACTTATTTTTTGGCATCTTTGCTACCATATATAATTTTTCTTTAGCAAGGGAGAGTAAAGGAAACTGCTGAATAAACAACTGAAAGACTCATTTTACCAGTTAGAAACTTTGAACTTCTTGAGTGATATTCTATTATAGGAATCAAGAAAAAAGCAGAAGGTCATTGTATTTGGCATTCCCTACCACCCGTTCACCAACTCATTAGTTACTACTTTGCCAACCTCTCTTGGCATGCCCTCAGCCTAAAAAAACATGTCGATATGTTTCCATATTGAGTTTAATACTACCATTACGTTAGCGCAAATATTTGCATATGTATAAAATTTAGTCAAATAATAGAGCATGTCAAGCTTTTGTTTGTATTCCTTTGATATTTATTCTGTGTGAAGCATACTGTACGTGTTACTTGCTATAATACGAAATGCGCTTAAATTTTTTTTGAAGATTGGCTTGTATGTTCATACAATTAGAAAATATAATGACCCAACTTGTCGTTTTAGGAATTAACACCTCGTTCAATGACTTAAGGTCTTGAGAAGCTTCGTAGTATGTATTATGACCCCTGTGTGTGGTCGAGTTTGATTTTCGGAAGATTCAAAGTTAAATTTAAAAAAAAAATTTCATTTTGAAGCTTAAATGGAAAGAGATGACCGGAGAGTTGACTTTTAAGCAAACGACCACGAAATGGAATTTTGATGACGTCAGTAGCTTCGTATGGTGATTTCAGACTTAGGCATATGTTCGAATTTGGATTTGAAAGTCCGTAGGATAATTCGACGCAGTTTGGCGAAAGTTGAAAAATAGAAGATTTTCGGAGAGTTCGATCGAAGATTGAAATTTTGATAACGAGGTTGGATTTTGATGGAAATTGGAACAACTCCATTATGTCATTTATGACTCGTGTGCAAAATGAAGTCATTCCGAATTGATTTGATACGTTTAGGTGCAAAATATATAAGTTGGAAGACTTGAAAACTCAAAATTTGATTCGATGCGTGATTCATAACTTCGGCGACGTTTGACGTGGTATAAAGCCTCATCTAAGTTTGTATTGTATTTTGAGACATGTTAGTATATTTGGTTAAGGTCCCGAGGGGCTCGAGTTGATTTCGGAAGGTTAACAGAGTTGATTTTTAGACATGGGAGCTGTTGTTATTTTGGACTGCCGGTGCATCGCTTCTGCGATGCCTTCGGAGGCAGAAGCGGCATCACAGAAGTGTGATTCCTTTGCAGAAATGGTTGGGGAGTGTGCTGGGCAGAAGACGCATGTGTGAAGAAGTTCCCTCACCCGCGTGATCACAGAAGCGGGTAGAGAAGGCGCAGCAGCGGAAGCAAATCACATATGCGCGCTGGCAATCGCATAAGCGATGTGCGCAGATGCGGCATTTTGTCCGCAGGTGCGAGCTTGGCCTGGGCAGTTTGGATCGCAGTAGCGTCATTTGTGTCGCAAAAGCGACTATGCAGGAGCGCAAATTAGTTCACAGGTGCGAAACTGGATAGAACATTTAGGACCAAAATCCAGTTATTTCGATAGTGTTTTGGATTTTTTGGAGCTCGGTTCTTGGGCGATTTTGAGGATTTCTTCACAATTTCAACTCAAGTAAGTGTCCTATATCCGAAAGTGTTTATATTTCATAAATCCATGGTTATATTCATCATTTGATTCAGATTTAAATGGGAGAAATCAAGATTTTTCCAAAACCTTTCAAGAACGAAAATTTAAGATTTGATAAAATAGGTATGGTTGAACTCTTAATGGAATGAGTGTTTGTATTTCATGAAAATTATGTCAGCTTCCGAGAGGCGGACCCCGTGTTGACTTTTGGTTGACTTTTTAGAATAAAATTTTAAGTCGTTATATTATCCGAAATTGATTCCGATGAATTTTAATGAAGTCATACACTTAATTTGGATAGATTTGAACTGTCCGGAGGTTAATTCAAGCAAGAAGGCAATTTTGAATATCGGCGTAACTTCAAAAGTAAGTATCTTTCCTAACCTTGAGTGGAAGAATTACCCCTTAGGCATTGAGTCTTATGTTGAGATTGTGTGAATGAAAATCATGTATGCAAGGTGACGAGTACGTACTTGGGTTATATGTGCAAATTATATCGGTTAAAATTCATAGCACCCTTATGTATTAAAGTGAAAAATTGTTGGAATTTAGTAAGTCCTTGATTTGCCATGCCTCATTCTTTGTTTGTCGAGTTTGTATTTATATGATAGTTTGATGTAATTTCCATTTGGATTATCAGGTGAGTTTCCTGCGTTAGTTGA
Source organism: Nicotiana paniculata (assembly GCA_005239505.1). Lineage (NCBI taxonomy): Eukaryota > Viridiplantae > Streptophyta > Magnoliopsida > Solanales > Solanaceae > Nicotiana > Nicotiana paniculata. The sequence goes on from MDKI01023018.1 coordinate 56,728, forward strand.
TTTGATATTTTTTGGAAATAGTTATATTATTGATTTTTTCATCTACAAATAATTAATTAAGTAAGTATAAATTAAGGTATTAATATATTTATTGAAAATTTGGATTAAAGAAAATGTCGTCTTGCGTTGAGTTCATTTTCCATCGTTGTTGTTGTTGTCGAGGTTTTTATATTTTGTGTGGAGCCTTGGGCTCTTTGCTGTGAAATTAATTGATTTTGTTGTATTTTTGGAATTGGTTGTGGCAGATGGGCAATTTACAATATGAATTATTATTTTGTGTTGTTGTGGTAATATCTGTGTAAATTATTGTGTGATTTGGGTTACTGTTATGCGGCGGATAAGGGTGGCATTCTACTGTTGATATTATGTGGATATAAGGTAGCATTTCACTGTGGTTATGTGTTGGGATATTGTCTGGGCGGTGCGATAAGGGTGGCTATAGGAGAGACAAAGGTGGCTATCGTCAGAGATGATATATGGTGATGTGGGGATATTGTGTTGGTATTTTTATGTGATATTATGATTTCCTGGTGAGTTCTTTTATATATTGTGCAATTTACCTTATAAATTCAATAAATTGGATAATAGTCAGATATACGTTAAAAATGAGCCAGTGGATATTGCCAGGCGGATTATGATGTGGGTTCGAGGTGCCGGGGAAATGTGATGAAATTACTGTTGGCACTTGAATTATCGGTACAGTTGTGATATGAAATATGGGCATGAGGTGCCGTGAGTAAATGATGATGATATTGACACGTGAGTTGTCCGTGCAGTTGTGATAAAGATATTGGCGTAGGCTGAAACCCGTATATTTTTATTATGTAATGAGGTGTCACAGGGGACTATTTATTTGAAAGGATTATATTCGAAAGATATTTATTTGAAAGAATTATATTCGAACGATATTTAGTTGAAAGATATTGTTTTGAAATAATTATATTCGAAAGATATTTATTTAAAAGAATCATATTTGAAAGATATTTATTTGAAGGGAGTATATTCGAAATTTATTTATTGGAAAGGATTATATTCTAAAGATTATTATTTGACAAACTTATAAGTGAAAGATTTATATTTGAAGATCTTGATTAATTGGTTGTACTTGTATTCATTATTTGTTGAGCAATATGTATAGTGTTCTTGCTGCCTGCTATTTATATCCCAGGTTGATTATTGTTGCTATCATTGCTATTTATTTCCTATTAGTTTTGTATGCTACATTGCATAGGTTATTTGGATAGTGAGTGTCTTGACTGTACCTCGTCACTACTCCACCGAGGTTAATCTTGATACTTGCTTGGTACCGACTGTGGTGTACTCATACTACACTTCTGCTCATTTTTGTGCAAAGCCAGGTATTGGAGATATCGGACTTGGTCAGAATTAGACTGTGATCGCAAGGATTCAACGTAGGGATGCTTGGTCGTCTCAGTCCCTCGGAGTCTTTTCATTTTTATTGTACTGTTAATTTCTTATTTGGACAATATTGTATATGCAGCTCTCGAGATCATTCCATGTATTTAGTTATAGTTTTTGACTCGGTAATACTAGTCTTGGGAGGTTGTTTTATTATTTCCACTGTTAGTTTTGACACTTATTTCTATTTCTACTTCTTGTAATAAATTCTATTTCAAATAAAAAAAGGGGCCTTGAATTGTAACTACAATCGGTTTACTTAGTCTTTCAGACTAAGTGTCATCATGACGCCTGCGGTGGAATTTTGGCTCGTGACAGTTGGTATCAGAGCTCTACGTTCATAGGTTTTACGAGTCATGAACGAGTTTAGTAGAGTCTTGCGGATCGATACGGAGATGTATGCACTTATCTTCGAGAGGCTACAAAATTATTAGGAAAATTTCACTTCTGTCATTCCTGTCATGCGAAATTTATTAATTTCAGGGTTTGAGCCTGTTGTATCTCTATTCTCTCAAATGGAGAGGACACGCTCTACCGGGTCAGTTGGACAGACACCGGCTCCCCCTGATAGAACCGCAAGAGGTTGGGGTCGAGGTAGAGGCTGAGGAAGGGAACATGCCGCAGCTAGAGCACCTGTAAGAGTAGTAGTTGAGGAGCCACCAGTGGCTCCAGTTGGGGAACATGCACCTAAGGCGCCTGTTGTTACCCCCAGACTTCAGGAGACTTCAATGCAGTTCCTAAACACGTTTGGTACATTAACTCAGGCGGGACTGATATCTATTTCACCAAATATTTCACAGATTGGAGGAGTAGCTCAGACTCCTACAACCCGTATTCCAGAGCAGCAGGTTCACATTGGTCAGCATTCGAGTATAGTGTAACGACCCGACCGGTCGTTTTGATCTCTAGCGCGTCATTCAGCGGTTTGAAGTCGTGAGCAACTCAGTTTCAGGTATTATGACTTGTAGGTGTGGTCGGAATTGAATTTCGGAAAGTTTAGAGTTGATTTGGAAAGAAAATTCTCATTTAAGAAGCCTTAAGTTGGAAGAATCAACTAAGCTTGGAATCTTAAGTAAACGACTTCCGAATCATGATTTGAAGTTTCCTGCATGTTCGTATGATGATTTCGGACTTGGTCGTATGTCCGGATCGTATTTTGGATAACCCGGAAGCATTTCGATGCATATTGTGGAAGTCAACATTTTTGAAGAAATTTCCTAAGTTTGGCTTGAAGCGAATTTCAGTGATGTTGATGTATGTTTGGGATTCCGAGTGTAGGAATAGTTTCGTATGGTGATTTTGGAGTTGGGAGCGCGATCGAAAGTTAATTCGGATGTCCGGAGGTCATTTTGAAGTCATTTGGCTAAAGATAGAAATTTGAAGGATTTTGAAGAATCCGACCGGAAGTGGAAATTTTGATATCAGGGTTGGAATGCGATTCCGGAACTTTGAGCAGGTCCGCAATGTTGAATATGACTTGTGTGCAAAATTTGAGGTCAATCAGACGTGATTTGATAGGTTTCGACATCGGATGTAGAAGTTGGCAATTTCCAAGTTCATAAAGTTGGGATTTTAGTGAGATTCGTGGTTTCAATGTTGTTTGATGTGATTTGAGGCTTCGAGCAAGTCCTCATTATGTTTTGGAACAAGTTGGTATAATTGGACGGGGTCCCGTGGGCCTCGGGTGGATTCCGGGTGGTTAACAGATCAATATTTGAAGTTGAAGAAAGCTGAAGGTTGCTGTCATCTGGTGTAACCGCACCTGCGAGGCTCTGGCCGCAAGTGCGGATAAAGGCACCGTAGGTGCAAAATTGGGCTGGAGCCAAGGAGGCCACATGTGCGGGAGATTTGGGTGCACCTGCGGAAGCGGAGGTCCGACGAGGGGACCGTAGGTGTGGAAATAGGCCTGGGCAGATTGTTTTTATGCGAGAATTGGGACATTGCTCCATCTATTTTCATATGCTATGGGCGATTTTGAGGAGCTTCAAGGAGAGGATTTCGTCAAGGATCGCAAGGTAAGTAATTTCTTCACGTTTTTGAATTAAATACAAGATTATTACATAGGTTTGGTATGGGAAATTGAGGAAAATTTGGGAATGTTGAAGGAAACCTAGAAATTTGGTAAATTGAAATTTAGCCACGAATTGAGCATGAATATTTGAGTAAATTGTATAATTGAACTAGTAAAGCTATGGGTAGAATGCATCTTCGAGAATCTCGGATTCCGGGCATGTGGGCCCGAGGGCATTTTGGTCATTTCACCAAGCAGAGTTTGGAAAGTATATAATTTGAATTTGTTGCA
>MDKI01173037.1:0-29698 GCA_005239505.1 Nicotiana paniculata
AATCTTTGGGGCATGCTTTATTTAAGTCAGTATAATCTACGCATACTCTCCACTTGCCATTATATTTAGGTACTACCACGGTGTTTGTTAACCAGTTAGGGTACGTTACCTCTCATATCGAACCAATCTTCAAGAGTTTCTGTACCTCTTCGTCGATCACTTGGTTCTTGAATGGTCTTTGCTTTCTTTTCTTTAGCTTAACAGGTACGAATGATAGATCTTAATTTAGTTTATGAGTCACCACTTCTGGTGGGATGCCTGTCATATCTGAGTGGGACCACGCAAAGCAGTCTGCGTTAGCCTTTAAATAATCAATCAACTTACCTCTTCGAGCGGGGCCTAGCCTCGTGCCTATATACACTTTTTGCTCAGGCTTTTGTTCGGATGATGAAAAAACTTCGAGCTCTTCCGTAGTTGTTTTGATGTGCTCATCTCCCTCCGGTTCACGAATGCCGTCCGGTCTGGAAATCTGCATCTGTGTGGTATAGTACACCTTTCGTGATAACTTGATTCTCCTTCTCGTAAGTATTTTCTTTCGTACTTTTTTCAACAATAATACCTTCTGTACCTATTTTGGTAGTAATTTATTCCATGCCCGTTTGGGCGGTATTACCTGCTTGGGAGATTCCCTTATCTCGTAATTCTTCCACCTTTATTTTCTTGTTGTAGTGTACCATAGAGTTTATATTTCTTGCGGTCTGCTGATCTCCTTTGATTTGTTGAATCTACCATTCAGAAGGGAATTTAATTACCTAATGCAATGTGGAGGGTATCGCTTTCATGTCGTGGATCCACGACCTTCCAATGATCACGTTATAAGCCATGTCAGTATCGATGACTTGGAACCTGGCACTTTTGATCACCCCCTAAGCATAAGTGCTTATCTCAATTCTTCCTTTTGTTTTAACCGTAGACTTATCAAACCCTGATATGGCTCGCGCTTTTGGGATTACTTGATTTCCCAGTAGCATTTATTCCACGACTCTTAGAAAAATGATATTGACTGAACTGCCTGGATCAATCAACACTCTTTTTACGTTAGTGTCATGAATAAGTAAAGATATTACCAGAGCATCATTGTGAGGAAGAATTAATCCACTGATATCTGCATCATCGATGGTTATATCATCTTCTTCCATATTTTCACGAGCCCGTTTCCCATGTCTAATTGTGAACTTTGTGGTTGTTTTGCAAATCACTCCGTTTACTTCTTCACCCCCGTGTATCACGTTGACAGTTCGTTTTGGAAAAGGAGGCTTTGGGGGCTCCTGCATGTTCCTCATATATGCCTGTTTACCTTTATTACTAAACAATTCTGTTAAATAGCCCTATTTTAATAAATTTTTTACTTCACCTTGTAAAAATCTGCAATCCGCAGTTTTGTGCCCATGATCGTTATGAAATTCACACAAGTGATCTGGGTTTCTTCTGCTTGGATTTGACCGCATCTCTTTGGGCCACTTAACCTTGTCTCCCATGTTCCTCAATATTGAGACAAGTTCAGTAGTACTTACATTAAAGGTATGATCCCCAATTTGAGTACTACCTCTAGGTCGTTCATCTCGATCTTTTCTGGATCTAGACGAGGATGAGACTACATCTCTTCCTTGTGGTCTATAGTCCGACCTAGTGTTTTCGAACCTGGGGCGGATATCGCGTCCCGAGGGTCCTAAGTAAGGATCGTACCTGTTTTTACCTGATCTTCTATCTGATTCAGGACGTCTGGATCTGGAATGATCTTCATCTCTCGAACGAGCAATGATATCTTCTTCTATTCTGAGTTTAGTACTGTACCTGTTATATACATCGTTCCATGTTATAACGGGGAATTCTCTTAGACTTTCCTTAAGTCGTCTCATGGCTTCTGAGTTTTTATCGTTTACGTTGCTTGCAAATGCCATGGCTGCCCAATTATCAGGCACCCTGGGTAACTGCATTCTTTCTCGTTGAAACCTGTCTACAAACTCACGGAGTAGTTCCATGTCTCCTTGTTTTATTTTGAATATGTCTTCCATTCTCTTCTCAACTTTTTGTGCACCAGAGTGTGATTTTATATACGAATCTGCAAGCTCAAGGAAAGAGTCAATAGAATTTTCAGGGAGAAGAGAATACCAGGTTAGGTCTCCTTTGGTAAGTGTTTCCCCAAATTTTTTGACAAGGACTGATTCAATCTCTTGTTTCGTTAAGTCGTTGCCTTTTACCCCAGTAGTGAAAGCAGTCACATGGTCGCGTGGGTCAGTTGTTCCATCATATTTGGGAACGTCAGGCATTTTAAACTTCTTGGGTATAGGCAAGGGTGCCGCACTTGGCTTCCAAGGTTGTTGAGAATATCTATCAACATCGATGCCTTTGATGATAGGTGGTTCTCCAGGAATTTGTTCAATGCGATCGTTCTGCTCCTTCATCTGTTTCTGCATGGTTAGTAGTAAATTTTGTAATTCTGAGTTATTAGATATACCTGGTCTCATTTCGAGAGATTCATTAGGAGTATATCCTCTTCATGAGTTTGCCAACCCAGACTGAGGATTTTCCATAGTGATGGTGTTATTGGGGGGTGGCGTCGGCGGTGTAGGTAATGCGACCGGTAATCTTCTCGCAAATTCTTGAAAAGCTTGGCTCACATACTCTGCAATCATTTGCTTTACACGATCTTCTTCCACAGTTTGATCATTATCACCATTGTTGTTATTGGACCTTTCTGGGGATTGTTCCCTCGAACCACGTGGAGTTCCTGAAGGTGATGGAACTAGGGTTCTACTCCTTTGCTGGTTGTTGTCGTTGGAGTTTGACATAATTCAGAGGATATCACTTGAAAAGTAAACAAAGATTATCAGATTCCCGGTAACGGAACCAATCTGTTTAACCAAAGAATTAGACCTTTTGACTAAAGCTTATTTTTAAGATGAATACAGGTTAGTGATAATCAAAGTAATGAAGAAAAATGAATAATAGACAGTATTGCAGAAATAAAAAATCGAAGCTAATTGTATTCGAGAATCAGATGCCTTTACAAGCTGTATTCCCCTCCCTTATATAGGAGATTCTTACACGTACGACTCTTGCTATGATTACTCATTAATGACTAATTATGACATTAATGAGGCGTTATAAAGGATAACGGTAATTGGGGTTCGGTTACATAGTGTTCGAGTAATCAATTGAGGGTCCTTGAATCTGCCCGTAGCTTTGTCTAGATTCATTCTGACTGTGCCTCTCTCCCGTTTTGATCAAGTTGAGTTTCCTGTGGCTGGTAAGTTCGTGGGTTTACTGAACCGTGCCTCTTTGTACCGTATCTCTTCAAAGAATCACATCCAGCTGTCGCTTTTTCCTGTGTCCACGTGACTGGCTGAGTTTTCAAAAGCTGGCTTACGTGTGAAACTCTTTTTTATCAATAAAATAACACCAGTCGGGCGCTTATTGATTCTATATTTACCTACTGGGGGATATAGCCCATAACGCCAGTCAGGCATGTTATATACACGTATATAGCTATAATTTGCATTGCATTACTATACATGAGGATAGTTTATATGTAAAGTTACCTGATTGGGGTGATATAACCTATAATGCCAGATAGGTACCAATTCAGATATTAGTTCAGTTTCATCTTAAACTTCGGTTCAGTTCGAGATCAGTTGCTAGTTCAGAGTTTTGTTTAGCTTTCAGCTTATATTCAGATTTCTAGCTTACAATCATACTTTAGTATGTTTACATATGCTTTTCACCCTACATACTTTGTACATATTATACTCACGTCCCTTTTCGGGTTGCTTCTTTTCATGCCGCACAGGTACAAATAGACCAGTCCTTGAGCCACATTAGTAGGCCATCCACCAGCTGTTGGAGTCACTCCACTTACTCCCAAAGTTACTTATCTTTTGGTATGTGTACAATCAGCTAGTTTGGGTATGGTTGGGTCTTGTCCCGTCAAGTACTTGTTCAATTCAGTACTCCTAAAGTCATGTAAATATGCACCTGTGTAGTTAGTATGTTTTATATGTGAGCTTGTGTTAGCCTTGTCGACTTTTCAGATTGTACTGTTCTTATCAGCTATGCTTATGCTTGTTTAGTTTATCAGTTTATATTTATGATTAGTAGATTATCGACAGGTTTAGTGATGCTCGGCACCTAATGTCGATTATTTTTCGCGGCCCTATGCTAGGATGTGACAAACATGGCATTATAGCAATTAAGTCTTAGGGTGTCTACAAGTCATGTCTAGTAGAGTCTTGTTCAGGAGTATGTTGCGCTCCATACTTATGAACATGAGGCTACAAGGCATTATAGGATGGTATTCTTCTCTAGATCAAGCGATAAAGCTATGTTATAAGAATTCAGCCTTCTAACGAAACACTTATATGTAGCGATGCCATTGAAGAGACTCACAGCTGACCAGAAGGGCAAAACCGTTGCTAGCCAGGGTATTAGCAAAGTACCCCCTGATTTAGATGAGCATGAGGAGTCCATACATGAGGTTCCATCCGGAGCTTCACAGACTCTGTCTGTTCAGGGAGAGGTTAGGGGTGCTCCAGCTACCACACCTCCGGCTCCTCAGCATGACGACATGAGGGAGGTTGTCAGATTGTTGACTAGCATTGTAGCTACTGTGGGTGAGCATTTGGTACTTCGATTCGTTATTTAAGAGATCCGGTTTAGTATTTTGATATTAGATTTATCAATTATGTATACCAAATATCGTACCAAAGTAGCTCTGTATGGTTCGACATTTCTTATTTTTGTTCTGTACAGTTTCAGTATGGTTCCGGTTTGATGCCTTAATGGAATCGTGTCTTTTAAAATCATTTACAAAAGTGAATAGATAATATAAATAGAGAGTGGACAATGGACACGATGTGCTAAGCTAGCAGGCTGTATGAAGCATTTTACATATGAGTATTGTGTGTGAAATATGTAGAACTAAGCAATTGAAGAAGAATATTAACGAGCAGCAGGCCATCAGCAACTAATGAGAAGCAGAATTTAAGTTTACACATCTAACGAGCAACAAAATTAAAGTTTACATAACAACTAACGAGCAGCAGAATGCAACAACACCTAAGGGACTTTCTAAGGCCTAAGGGATTAGGGAATTAGAGGGCTTGGGGTGTTGGTCTTAGGCTTATTGGACAGGAAAATAGAAATAGAGGTGCGCTTAGGCTTGAAATATTTTGGTATTTCGGTATACCAGAATATCAAAAACTCAATACTGAGTACCATACCGAAATACCAAAAAATCCATACCTAAGTATACCAAAATACCAAATTAATTCGGTTTGGTTCGAAATTTGATTTTTATGCCCACCCCTAGCAGCTACTCAGGCCAGAAGACAACATACAGGTCCTCAGGGGGGACGATACCGGTTCTAGGATTCGTGATTTCCTCAGATTAAAGACTCTAGTTTTCACGGGATCTAGTACAGTAGAGGATCCCCAGGATTTTCTAGACAGAGTAGCTAGATCCCTTAGAGTTATGCATGTCACAGATAGAGAGTCAGTTGAATTGGTAGCATATAGATTACTGGATCTAGTAGGTTGGTATACCACTTGGGAGATATCTAGGAGAGAAAATGCTGCTCCAGCTACATGACGGGAGTTGTCAAAGGCATTCCTCCATCATTACTTACCTACTGAGACACGTAGAGCATGGCTGTATCAGTTCCTGACATTGAGACATGTGGGGTATGAGTGTTGCAGAATACAACCTCCGCTTTAATTCTTTGTCAAGGTTTGCTCTTGCAGTTGTATCAGACATGGAGAACAAGGTACACAAGTATGCAGCAGGACTTGGTCCTCACTTATTAAATGAGTATCTGATTGTATCTATGCAGTCGGGTATGGAAATTGCACGTATTCGGGCATTCGCTTGGGCACTTGAGGAAAGGAAACAAAAGTCGAGGGATGACATAGATAGAAGCTCAAGTAAGAGAGGTAGATTTTTAGGTTCGTTGGTGAGACATCTGGCGCTAGTAGACAACAGAGTGTTCGGTAGCCAACACCTAGTATTTCTTCACGATTTCAGGGGCTGAGATCTGATCGACCCCCACAGTCTAGAGCTAGTCAGTCATCACGGGCTTCAGGATCCCATCATCGAGGTGTTTCTAGTCAGGGTGCTTTGTTTTACCTAGGTGTTCTGAATGTGGTAGACGCCATTTGGGCCGATGCCAGTTGGGTGAGATGCATGTTATGTTTGTGGCGAGTGAGGCCATTTTATGAGAGATTTCCCATCTAGGGGTGGTAGTGGTGCAGCTCAACTAGCGAGATCAGTTGCAGCTTCTTCAGCACCAGCACCCCCACAAGGGAAAGTTCCTCAAACACTAGCAGGTCGTGGTAGAGGCCGAGGCAGAGCTCCTACTATAGGCGGTCCCCAGAATCGCACCTATGCTCTGGTTGGTAGTCAGGACCGTGAGGCTTCATCAAAGGTGGTTACAAGTACTTTATCAGTAAATTCTCATAATGTGTATGTGCTGATAGATCGTGGTTCTACACTATCATATGTTACTCCCTTTGTTGCTACTAAGTTTGAGATAGAACCAGAAGTCATCAAACCTTTTGAAGTAGCCACCCCAGTTGGTGATTCAGTAGTAGCTAGGCATGTTTTTAGAGGTTGCACTGTTGTGATTGGCGGCCCTAGTACTACATATAACTTGATTGAGTTAGAAATGGTTGACTTTGATATTATACTTGGTATGTATTGGTTGTCTTCTTGCTATGCGAATTTGACTGTAGAGCGAAGATGGTCTAGTTCAATTTTCCAAAAGGATCAACTATAGAATGGAAATGTGTTTCTGCATTACCAAAAGGTAGATTTATTTCGTACCTTAAGGCGAGGAAAATGATCGCCAAGGGATGCTTATATCATATGGTTCATGTTTGATACATAGAGAAGGGAACGCCTACTCTTGAATCAGTTCAAGTAGTGAATGAGTTCCCTGACGTATTTCCATATGAGCTTCCAGGTCTTCCTCCATAGCGGGAAATTGAATTTCCCATCGATATAGTGTCGGGTACGCAACCAAAATCTATTCATCCTTACAGGATGGCACTAGCAGAATTAAAGGAACTTAAGAAGCAGTTGAAAGATCTGTTACATAAGGGTTTCATTAGACCTAACACTTCTCCTTGGGGAGCACCAGTCTTATTTATGAAAAAAAAAGATGGCTCCCTATGTATGTGCATAGATTACAGACAACAAAACAAGGTCACGATCAAGAACAAATATCCCCTCCCCAGAATTGATGACTTGTTTGACCAACTTCAGGGTGACAAGTGCTTCTCAAAGATAGACTTAAGATCTGGCTACCATTAGGTTAGATCCATAGAGTGTGACATACCTAAGAAAGTATTCAGAACCAGGTATGGCTATTACCAGTTTTTAGTGATGACGTTCGGGCTGACTAATGCCCCATTGGTGTTTATAGATCTTATGAACGTCGTGTTTAAGCCTTATCTGGACATGTTTGTGATACTGTTTATTGATGATATTATGGTATATTCCAAGTCTGAATGAGAACATGCAAAGCATCTATGCATAGTATTTGGTATCCTTCGGGACCATAAGTTGTATGCCAAATTCTTGAAGTGCAAATTCTGGTTGAGTTCTGTAGCATTTCTTAGCCATATAGTATCATTAGAGGGCATCAAAGTAGATGGTCAAAAGATAGAGGTAGTGAAGAATTGGCCCAGACCTATGACGCCAAGTGAGTTACATATATTTCTAGGTTTGGAAGCATATTACAGGAGGTTTGTAGAAGGGTTTTCTTCCCTTGCAGCGCCACTGGCTAGATTAACACAGAAAGTAGCCAAATTTCAGTGTTTAGATGAATGTAAATGGAGTTTCCAGGAGTTGAAGAACATGTTGATTACAACTCTGGTTCTTACACTTCTAGAGGGATCCGCGAGTTATGTTATTTACTGTGATGCTTCTCGGATTGGCCTAGGTTATGTACTAATGCAGCATGGAAAGGTAATTGCTTATGCTTCCATACTGTTGAAGAAGCACAAGCAGAATTATCCTACACATGGCTTGGAGGTAGCAGCAGTTATTCATGTGCTGAATATTTGGAGGCATTATCTCTATAGTGTTCATGTTGATATCTATACACATCATAAGAGCCTCCAGTACATATTTAAGCAGAAGGAGTTGAACTTGTAGCAACGACGGTAGTTAGAGCTTCTAAAGGACTACAATGTTGACATTCTGTATCATCCAGGTAAAACTAATGTTGTAGCTGACGCTCTCAGTCACAAGTCCATGAGGAGTTTATCTTACTTGAATCCTAAAAAATGGAGTTTTCTCATGAACTCCATCAATTTTAGGAGTTATATTGATAGATTCAAAGGATGCAGGAGTTGCAGTTCAGAATACAACTACCACTTGTCTAGTGACTGAAGTGAAACAGAGGCAATATGAGGATCCAGTTCTAATTGAGTACAATAAGGTAGCCAGGAAAAAGAAAAAGTCACCTTACAAAGTTACTAGTCACAGAGTCATCATATATAAATATAGGCTTTGTGTTCCAGACGTTGCACGGTTACCCAGGCAAATTATGGTAGAGCCACATCATTCCAGGTACACCATTCATCCAGGCTCTACTAAGATGTACCATGATCTTGAGCGTATTTGCTTGTGGGACAAAATGAAACGTGACATAACAGTGATGCAGTTGCAAATTTGAAGGAGCCACGAAGCAATAAAAAAGCAAAGCACATTGAGCCTAAATATCATTTAATTCGTGACATAGTGCAAAGAGGGATGTAGTAGTCATCAAGATTGCGTCAGAGAATAACTTAGCGGACCTGTTTACTAAGAGCTTGCCACAGAAGACTTTTGATAGGCGTGTAGTCGGAATGGGTGTTTAAAATTGTAAATGCATGGTTATGAGTCTAAGTGGGAGATTTTTAGGATATACTATAAACCATGCATATTTTTATAAAATATTATTTATTTATTTATCAAAATTCAATAAAGTTTTATTTTAAATAGATCGTGTATTTGTCTGTGTGTCACTTGCTTATATAGTAGATGATTTAGTGTATAAAGTTTAGCTTATAAACGGAAGATTAAATCATCGGTTCTTATAACTCATAAAGTTTATGTTCACAATCTAATGATGGAATTGGACATACCATCAAAATGTTTATAGCACATGATTAAATATAATTTATCTTGATTATGGGAATAGTTTAATTTCGACTTCTTGTGCTAGTATATTTTGTATGTATTGAACATATCAAGTAGAGATAAATATTTTCTACTGACTTAATAAAATAATTTTTCTAGTCCATTCAATGTATTCATACTCTTAATCTTGATATAATTATTAGAAGTTGTGTGTGTCATTTATTGTTCTGATTTATTAAAAGGCGATTCTTCGTGGGTCAATAAGCCTGGTAAATTGGATAATAATGACATACATTGGCGAAATAATAATTAGTTGATAGAATTCATGTCTCGACTTTGATATTGATGATACTCATTTATGAAAGCTTATAAGTTTTCGTGTGTAAACCCGGCCGGTGGATATTGTATCTGACACATGAAATAAGCAAAGCGAAAGTCTAAAGAAGTAATCAATAAATGAAATTGCCAGTAATTTAATTTGATTGATTAGTATCTGAATCTTAACATGGAGAGTTAAATAAGGTTTTATGGAAGACTTTCGAAATTGGACTAAGGAGTTCAATTACGAATTTTTAGTATAATAATTCGTAATTTATTATGGTAGAAATTAAGTTCGAAATTAATTCCATAATAGGGAGCCTTGTTAATTAAATTATGTGGTCCCTCGTATGCCTAAATAATAGAAAATAAAGGAAACTTTTCTTTTATGTAAAAAGAAAATCCAACAAGTTCTGGAAAAGGATTTTACGCTAGACACATGGTTATATATACATGGTATAGGGTTGGCCGTTTTTCTACACGAATTTTCCTTGGAATTTCATCCATCCTAAATTCTCTCTTTCGAATGTTATTTGGGTAACACAATAAAAGACCGTGGAATATTTTTTGGAGGTCGCGGTCTTGCTACTCTGGAACTGGAGAGCGAGATTGATCTACTTTGTTCACGCTTCAAGAGGTAACTCGTATAATCTCCATATATGCTAATAGTTTAATTTACACGTGAATATGATACTGGAATTGCTTCCGCTGTGATATATAATCCGACAATTGATATCAGATCCTACTCATGTCTAATTTGATAATTAAGATGATCGCGAATAAGGAACATCATGTTAATATACTTATTTCGAATTACATGCAAAGATTATTTTTCTAAAAAATTTCACTGCTCTATGCATGAATATTTGTTTTGAGAATTTTTTATTATTCTATAAATCATGTAATATTTGTTTATTATTGATGATATTTGATAAGAATAACTTGAAAATTTTGTTAATCATAGAAAAACGCAAAAACTCGTTTTGGTCGAATTGGTTAGAAAATTGGAGGTCATGTTGACGGACTCCGGCTGCCATCGGAAATGGCCCAGTGGTCAATACCCATTTTTCGGGCATTCAGGGTCGTTTAGATGGCGTTTTGGGCGTTTTTATAATTTTTTGAAGTTTTTTCAATAAACAATTATGTAATTTTTAATCCAGTGGTGGTAGCGATCGTTCCCTATGGTCTCCATGGTTATATTCTGGTGATATAATGAAATTACACGTTGACGTAGGTCTTGTTCCATATCGGATAAACTCATTATAGGTAATACTAGTTGTTGATTACTTGTATTTACTCTCCATCTGAGTATGCATGTTGGTTCAACGAGACTAGTATCTTGAATGTTGATATTCACTTGACTTAAATTAATAGTTTATTATCCGTTTGAGTAAGGCCTGTTTAAATTCATGGAGTGAATGATCTGTCATTACATATGTATATTGCAAGAATAGGTCTTTTCTCATCGAAACTTGTTATTCAAGGTGCATGGATTTTATGTATGTAGTGTTTTGAATTTTAATATTCAATTAAATATGAGTGATTTTGATCTATTTGTTTTATTGTCTCTCATATTAACTATGACTACGTTCAATCCCATTACTGCTATTCTTACTCAAAACAAACTTGAGGGGTCAAATTATGTTGATTGGAAACAAAACTGGATATTGTCCTAATTGTTGAAGCGTACAAATTTGTGCTTGATGAGGTGTGTCCAGAAAAATATGGAGAAGATGATATGGATGATGAACAGAAAGCTTACCAAAAATGGGTTAAGGCTGATGGGATGGCGCAGTGTTACATTCTGGTATCTATGTCGAATGTTTTGTAATATCAGCATCAATATGTGAAGTCTGCTTATGACATTCTGGAAAATCTCAAAGAGATGTTTGGAGATTAGAATTGTGCGGCTAAACAGACTGCCATGAAAAATCTTCTGAATACCAAAATGGTTGAAGGTTCATCTATTAGGGACAATGTTCTGAAGATGATGAGTCTTCTGAATGACTGGAGGTCCTTGGAGCTAATATTGATAAGGATATGCAGGTTGAGATGATCCTGCAGACTCCGCCTGACAATTTTCAGCAGTTCTGCCTAAATTATAATATGAACAAAATGAATTTGTCATTTGTGAAATTGTTGAATGAGCTACAGTCGGCGGAGACTCTTATCAAGCAACAAGCTCCTCCTGTGGCACTGAATTTTGAGATAGGTTCTTCTTCTAAGCCGAGAGGCGGGCAAAAGAAGAAAAAGGCTCAAAAACCCTCTGTTGGAGGCGCAAGTGTTGGTGTGAAAAAGTCTAAGGGCAAATGTTATCACTGCTAGAAACCTGGGCATCATAAGAAACAATGTCTGGCTTACCTGGACAAGCTGAATAATTAACCAGGTGATTTACATCTACTTGTCGTTGAAACCTTTTTAGCGAATTTTTCTACCATGTCATGGTGTGTAGATTCGGGAGCTACTAATCATGTCTACCCTTTTTTGCAGGGGTTTAAATCAATGTTTATCAAGCAGATGGTTTGGCAGCTCCAGCTTTAGCATTAGGAAATATTAGTATTTTTTTTTGGTGGTAATAGAGTATTAAATTTAAAGGATACATTATATGTACCTTCCGTTAGAAGGAATTTAATTTCGGTTTCTAGCGCTATGAGAGATGATCAAGACATCAATTTTCATGATATTGATAAATGTATTATTAGTCATAATAAGCGTTATCTCTCTTCGGCTACATTGATTGATGGTTTTTTTTTATTATTGATTCTATTCCTAAACTGTTACAGCCTAAAGAACTGAATTATAATGATTTACCAAATAAGATAAGACGTTCTTCTGAATTAAGTGAAACTTATTTATAGCACTTGCCTTTGGGTCATATAAATCTGAACTAAATTTCAAGGTTGGTTAAGGATAGACCTTTAAGTTCATTAAAAGTGGAGGCACTACCAACTTGTGAATCTTTTTTTAGAAGGAAAAATGAAAAAACAAATTTCCCCTCAAAGGAAATTGAGCAACTAATAAACTAAAGTTAATTCATCCTGATTTGTGTGGTCAAATGAATGTCCAGGAAATACATGGTTTTGAGTATTTTGTGACTTTTACAGATGATTACTCAAAGTATGAGTATATTTATTTGTTGCGTCAAAAGTCTGAATGTTTTGAAAATTATAAAGAATTTAAGACAAAGATTGAAAAGAGACTTAATAAATATATCAAGACATTACGCTCTGATCGTGGTAGGGAGTACCTCTTTCCGAAATTTATTAGTCACCTATCAAATGTTGAATTACCTCTCAGTTGTTTGCACCTGGAACACTACAACAAAATGATGCAGTTGAAAGAAGAAATAGGACTTTTATGGAAATGGTTAGATCAATGATGATTTATTCTAGTTTGACTTCGTCTTTTTGGGGACATGACTTAGAAACAACAAATTACGTTATGGATTTAGTTCCTTCAAAATTAGTACCTTTAATCCCTACAGAATTGTGGATCGGGCACAAGATTAGTCTGCAGCATATTTGAGTTTGGGGTTGTCCGACACATGTGCTAAAAGGGAAAATAGATAAATTGGAGGTAGGAACGGATGTATGTGTATTTCTTGGTTATCCAAAAGGTACGAAAGGTGGTTTATTCTATTGTCCAAAAGAAAAGAAGGTAATTGTTAGCAAAAATGCCAAGTTTCTTGAAGAGGAATATTTGATGAACCATGTTCCTTGAAGTAAACTTGTTTTACAAGAACTAAGCAAAGGAATGGAAACTTAGTCCTTTGAAAAACAAAACGACCAGATGCAAACTCAGAAGTCGATGACATACCATTGAATTTTAGTGAAGAAATGTCAATATACTTGGTGTCCCGCAAGAACAAGTGCACGACGTCATACTACCACAAAGTATGGGAGTTATGTTGAGAAAACTGCACAACATGATGAAGTCGTTGATATCCCTTTGGATATCATGGAGACTCAGGTTCCTAATAATGATGTGGTTCAACCACAAGATCATAATGGTGTGGTTGCAGCTGATGTAGTTCGCAGTCGTAGTGGGAGAGAAATAAGACATCCAGTTCATTAAACGCTCTTGGGATAATCATATGATAGGATCCCTGAGGGACCAACTACCGAACCTGTCAATTACGACTAAGCACTACATGATGAAGATGTTGATAAGTGGGTTACTGCTATAAAATTTGAGTAATGACCGGCCGGTCATTTTGAAAGTATTAGCCCTGAACTCCAATTTATTGCTCCCTCTATTTCATTCTGTGGTTACGTGGCTTGTCGAAAGGTTTGGTTTATGTTTTCGGAGTGAAATGGGACATATAGTCCCTAAATTGGAAGTTTAAGTTATAGGAATCGACCGTAGTTTGAATTGTGTGAAGACAACTCCGAAATGGAGTTTTGATGATCCCAATAGCTCTGTAGGGTGATTTTGGTCTTAGGAGCGTGCCCGGATGTTGATTTGGAGGTCCGCAGGCCATTTATTGGAAAGTTGGATAGATTTGGAAGGTTTGACTGGGAGTGGACTTTTTGATATCGGGGTCGGATTCCAATTTTGGGAGTTGGAGTAGGTCCGTAATGTCAATTGTGACTTTTGTGTAAAATTTGAGGTCAATCGGACTTGATTTGATAGGTTTCGTCATAGGATGTACAAGTTTGGAGTTCCAAAGCTCCTTAGGCTTAAATCGATACGCAATTCATGTTTTTTGCATTGTTTGATGTGATTTGAAGGCTCAACTAAGTTCTTGTGGTGTTGGAACTTGTTGGTATATTTGGATGGGGTCCCGAGGGTCCCGAGTGTAATTCGGATTGAATCCAGAACAATTTTGGACCCTAAGCACTGCTGCTTCTGGTGTGATCGCACCTGCGATGGGTGTGGACGCAGGTGTGGCCTTTAGAGTGCAGGTGTGGTAATGAGTGCGGGTCACTAGGATTGTGGAAGTGCGAATGTCTCCGTAGAAGCAAAGTAGCTTCTGCGATGGAAGGGAGCGCAGGAGCGGGCAGCGGTCACATGTGCGATATTTCCTCCGCAGATGCGCGTGCGCAGATGTGGTTGTTTCCTTGCAGAAGCGGAGGATGATGGGATTAGTGAGAACTGCACCTGTAATGGAAATTTCTCAGTGCGGAGTTGTAGATGCGGCTGTGGATTCGCAGATGCGAATTCACTAGGCAGAAAAGGCCTAATTTCGAGGGTTTGATCTCATTTTCATTTTTTGACCTAGAGAGCTCGGATTGAGGTAGAATTTTGAGGGATTTTCATATGAAACATTTGGGTAAGGATTCTTGCCTCGTTTTTTATTAGTTTTCACTAATCTATCATTAATGTTTTTATTTAATTAAGGATTTGGGTTGAGAAATTGGAGGGAAAAGGTGGAAAAATTCTTAGGCTAAATCTTGTGGTTTTGATCAAAATGTTTCTATCGGATTTGAGTAATATTTTTATGGGTAAACTCGTGGATGAATGAGTGTTCGTATTTTGTGACTTACCCAATTTCGAGACGTGGGCTCGAGCTGACCTTTTGGAGCGATTACTCAATTCTTTGTTGAAGTCGTAGTTTCATTACTTAAATTAGTTTCTTATAGATATATTTATAGTATGTAACTGGTTTGGCTAGATTTGAGCCGTTCGGAGTTGGAAAATTGAGGTAAAGGCCTTCTTATTGATTGATAAAGTGAGGTTTAAGGTAGGTGACTTGTCTAACCTTGTGTGGGGGAAATTTCCCTTAGGATTTGGTATTGTTATGGTATTTGCAATACGTGAAGGCCGTGTACGCGAGGTAACGAGTGCGTACTCGGGCTAAATGTTGAAAACCCAATTTTAGTAAGTAGTTCGTTTTTATTCCCTTGATTGAGTTACTCTAGCATGCGTAGTCATCATGTTTAGCCTAATGTCACATGTCTACGTGTCTTATCTCTTACTTACAATTTGTGCAACATGCTAAATTGAATTACCTGCTTCTTTTGATTTCATATTCTTTCTTTAATTGTAAGTTACTTGTTGTAATTTCATTGTTCCATTTGTTATGTGTTGTTTTTGTAATTTTTGTTGAGATAACTGATTGGTTGTGCACGAGGTTTCTGCTGTGCAAAGTGTCATTGTTGCATGAGGTTTCTGTCGTGCGGAGTGTTATTTTTGTACGAGGTTTCTGCCGTGCGGAGTGATATTGTGGCACGAGGTTTCTGTCATGCAGAGTGTTATTGTGGAACGATGATTCTGCCGTGCGGAGCGTTATTGTGGCACGAGGTTTCTGCTATGCAGAGTTTTATAATGGCACGAGGTTTCTGTCGTGCGGTTATCATTGTTTGCACGAGGTTTCTGCCTTTCCGTTGTGAGATATGTTTGTTGGGACTACAAGGCGGTATCTCGGGAGCACCCCTATTGTTTACCTCTATATGTTGTATTATTGTTGTTGTTGTTGTTCCTTAACTTGTAAGATTCTTGTTTTCCTTACGGGTTTTGATCATCTTCTTGCATTCCGGGTTGTTATGTTTCGTAATTCCCTTACTGTTTCATTTCCTTGTTATTTCATTGTGTCATTATATTATTTTCCTTGTTCTTATTATCTATAATAGGTCCTTGACCTGACCTCATCACTACTCTACCGAGGTTAGGCTTGGCACTTACTCGGTACCAATGTGGTGAACTCATACTATGCTTCTGCCCATGTTTTTGTGCAGATCCAGGTGCATCCTATCAGCTTCGATATTAGAGTGTTGTGGTGCCGCTTGGAAACTTCAAGTTACACCTGCCTGCATCCGCAGGCCTCAAAGTCCCCTTTTATCCCGCTCTTTTCTTATTTATTTACATTTGATAGACAGTGATGTATAGGAGCGTTCCGCACTTATTAGAGCTTGTGACTTATATTTCACCGGGTTTTAGGATTTGTACATGTTGAGGGAAGTTTTTATTTATATAGTTGTTGAGTTTTGCTGTTTAAGTTATTATTTAAGTTGTTCCGCATATTTGTTAGGCTTACCTAGTCTTAAATACTAGGTGTCGTACGTCATGTTACAAAGGGAATTCGGGTCGTGAAAAGTTGGTATCAGAGCTTTAGGTTCATAGGTGTTATGAGTCACAAGCATGTTTAGTAGTGTCCCGCGGATCGATACGGAGACATCTGTACTTATATTCGGGAGGCTATGGAACTGTTTGGAAAAGCTTCACTTTTTTGATTCCTTATCGCGCGGGATTTTGACTTCAGATTCTAAATTTCTGTCTTTCTATTCTCTCACATATGGTGAGCACACGTACAGCTGGATCGGATGACCAGACACCCCCACCCCCTGCTAGAGCCGTGAGAGGTCGGGGCTGGGGTAAAGACCGAGGACGTCTATGTCGTGCAGCCAAAGCACCCGCACGATCTGCTACAGAGAAGGCACCAGTAGCTCCAGTTTGAGGGAAGGAACCTGAGACGCCTGTTACTCCACCAGCCCTCAAGAAGACTCTCGCGTAGTTTCTGATAATGTTCAGTACCTTAGCTCAGGCGGGATTGATACCACTTGCACCTACTACATCTCATGCCGGGAGAGGATCATAGACTCCCTCCACCCGTACCCTAGAGCAGTGGGTCCAGGTCGACCAGGTTCCAGAGGTCATACCAATGCAGCCGGTAGCCCTAGTTCATCCCGAGGTTAGGGCATCAGTTTCTGAGAAGGAGTAGCTCAGGCTCGAGAGGTACAAGAAGTACCACCCTCCTACTTTCAGTGGCTTGGCGTTAGAGGATGCCCAGGGTTTTCTTGAGGAGTGCCACTGTATCCTCTATACTACGGGTATTGCGGAGTCTAGTGGGGTTTCTTTCACTATATTCCAACATAGAGGAGCAACCTATCAGTGCTGGCGAGCATATGAGTTGGGTAGTCCAGCCGAGGCAACTTCACTCTTTTGGACTCAATTCTTAGATATGTTCTTGAGGGAGTATGTTCCCCAGAGTCTCAGGGATGCATATCGCGCAAAGTTTGAGCAGCTGAGCTAGAGTTCTATGACTGTGTCAGAGTATGCAGTTTGATTTAGTGAATTGGCTAGGCATGCACCAGCCCTGGTTGCTACTGTTCGAGAGAGGGTTTGTCGATTTATCGAGGGGCTCAACCGTAGTATAAGATTATCATGGCCCTAGAGTTGGGGATGGACATCGCATACCAGCAAGTTGTGGGGATTGCTAGGATATTGGAGGGTATGCTGACTCAGGAGAGAGAGAGGAGAGAAAGGCCAAGAGGTATCGAGAGTCTGGCACTTTTAGTGGTACTAGTGCCCTAGTTGCAGCTTGTCAGGGTTGGGGCTATGTGAGTCGCATTGTTCATTCAGCAATTCCAGCCACCAGCGATATTCCGGCCACACCTAGGCCCCAGACTCCTTATTATACACTGCCATTGTCCAGTGCACCTCTTGTACAGGGTGCTTCCATCGGTCTGTCCAGCCGATCAGGCCCGAGCCAGCCACAGCAGCCACATCCTCCAAGAGCTTGTTTTGAGTCTGGTGACACTTGTCGTATGGTGAGGGATTGCCCTAGGCTCAAGAAGGGTGCACCTCCACAGGCTACTCAAGCACCGCGTGCTCCACTAGGTCCTTAAGTTATGATTAGAGCACCAGCTACCACCCCACCTGCAAAGCCAGTTAGAGATGGAGGTCGAGCAAGTAGAGGTCGCCCTAGAGGGAGAGTCCAGGCCAGATATTATGCCCTTCCTACTAGGACGGAGGCAGTTTCATCCGACTCTGTCATCACAACGATCGTTCCGATTTGTCATAGAGATGCATTAGTCTTATTTGACCGAGGCTCCTCTTATTATTATGTGTCATCTTATTTTGCTCCGTATTTAGGTGTATCCCGTGATTCTTTGAGTTTTCCTGTCTATGTGTCTAAATCCGTGAGAGATTCTATTGTGTGTGACAGTGTGTATCAGTCGTGTTTGGTTGTTATCAGTGGTTTTGAGACCGGGGCTGATTTATTACTGCTCAGTATGGTGGATTTCGATGTTGTTTTTGGAATGGATTGGTTGTCGCCCTATCACGGTATCCTTGATTGTCACGCCAAGACGGTGATGTTGGCTATGCCAGGTCTATCGCATCTAGAGTGGGGAGGTACTTTAGATTATATTCCTAGCAGGGTTATTTCATTTCTTAAGGCTCAGTGGATGGTTGAGAAGGGGTATGATGTGTATCTGGCATATGTGAGGGATGTTAATGTTGATGCTTCTATGGTCGAGTTAGTTCCGATAGTGAGGGATTATCCAGATTTATTTTTGGTGGATCTTCTGGGCATGCCGCCAAATAGAGACATCGATTTTGGTATTGATTTGTTACCGGACACTCAGCCTATTTCTATTCCACCCTATCATATGGCCCCAACAGAGTTGAAAGAGTTAAAGGAACTGTTGCAAGAGTTGCTTGATAAGGGATTTATTAGGCTCAGTGTGTCGGTGCTCCAGTCTTATTTGGTAAAGAAGAAGGATGGTTCCATGCGGATGTGTATTGATTATCACCAGTTGAACAAGGTTACAGAAAAGAACATGTATCCATTACCACGTATTGATGACCTATTTAATCAGCTTCAGGGTGCCAGAGTTTTCTTTAAAATCGACTTGCATTCAGGCTATCATCGGTTGAGGATTTGGGAGCCAGATATCCCGAAGACTGCTTTCAAGACTCGGTATGGTCATTACGAGTTACTTGTGATGTCTTTTGGTCTGACCAACGCCCCAACATCATTCATGCACTTGATGAACATTATATTTCAACCCTATCTTGATTTGTTTGTCATTGTGTTTATTGATAACATTCTGGTGTACTCCAGGAGCGGGGATGATCATGAGCAGCACCTGAGGGCTATGCTTCAGACCTTGAGAGAAAGGAAATTATATGCAAAATTTTTGAAGTGTGAATTCTGGATAGATTCAGTGGCATTATTGGGTCATGTAGTATCGAGTGAGAGGATCAAGGTAGATTTTCCCCAGACCGTCCTCAACTATAGAGATCCAGAGTTTTCTTGGCTTGGCGGGGTATTACTGTCGATTTGTAGAGGGTTTCTCGTCTGTTGCAGCATCTATAACCAGATTGACTCAGAAGGGTGCTCCGTTAAGGTGGACCGAGGAGTGTGAGAAGATCTTTCAAAAGCTCAAGACAACTTTGACCAAAACCTCGGTGTTGGTTTTTCCTACTGGTTCGGGGTCTTATATGATGTATTGTGACGTGTCATGCAGTGGTCTTGGTGCGGTGTTGATGCAGGAAGGTAGGGTGATTGCCTACGCGTCTAGACAACTGAAGGTGCATGAGAAGAACTATCCTGTCCACGACCTCGAGTTAGAAGCTATTGGCCATACCTTGAAGATCTGGTGGGACTATTTGTATGGTGTCCCTTGTGAGGTCTACACCGATTAACGGAGTCTACAATATCTGTTTAAACAGAAGGATCTTAACTTACGGCAACGGAGGTGGTTAGAGTTGCTTAAGGATTATGATAATGTGGTGATCGATGCCTTGAGTTGCAAGGCGGAGAATTTGGGCAGCTTAGCATATCTACAGGTAGTAGAGAGGCATTTGGCCTTGGATGTTCAGGCCTTAGCCAACCAGTTTGTTAGATTGGATATTTTCTGAGCCGAGCAGAGTTTTGGCTTGTGAGGTTTCTCAGTCTTCTCTTTATGATCGTATCAAAAAATGACAATATGATGACCCCCATCTACTTGTCCTTACACGGTTCAACATGGTGATGCTAATGAAGTCACTTCTGGAGATGGCAGTGTATTACGGACACAGGACAGGCTATGTGTGTCCAATGTAGGTGGCTTGCGTGAGTTGATTCTCCAGGAGGCTCACTGTTCGCGGTACTCCACCCAGGTGCCGCGAAAATGTATCAAGACCTGAGGCAGCATTATTGGTGGAGGAGAATGAAGAAAGACATATTGGAATATGTAGCTTGGTGCCTAAATTGTCAACATGTGAAGTATGAGCATCAACGGCTAGATGGATTGCTTCAGAAGCTAGAGATTCCGGAGTGGAAATAGGATCAGATCACTATGGATTTTGTTCTTAGGATCCTGCGAACTCAGAGGAAGTTCAATGCAGTTTGCGTGATTGTGGATATATTGACCAAGTCAGCTCATTTCATTCATGTGGTTAATACTTACTCTTCTGAGCAGCTCGCTCAGGTGTACATTTGCTAGATTGTCAGGCTTCATGGCATGCCAGTATCTATCATTTCTAACTGGGGTACGCAATTTAAATCGCGGTTCTGAAAAGCCGTACATCATGAGTTGGGTACTCAAGTGGAGTTGAGTACAACATTTCACCCTCATATGGATGGACAATCCGAGCGCACTATTCAGATATTGGAGGATATGCTTCGTGCATGTGTGATGGATTTTGGGTTCTTGCCACTTGCGAAGTTTGCCTACAACAATAGTTATCAATTGAGGACTCAGATGGCCCCGTCTGAGTCTTTTGTACGGTAGGCGGTGCTGGTCTCCAGTGGGTTTGTTCGAGCCGAGTGAGGCTAGACTATTGGGTACAGACTTGGTTCAGGATTCTTTGGAAAAGGTTAAATTGATTCAGGATCAAATTCGTACAGCCCAGTCTAGAAAAAAGAGTTATGCGGATCGGAAGGTTCGCGATATTTCATTCATGGTTGGGGAGCGAGTCTTGCTCCGGCTTTCGTCCATGAAGGGCGTTATGAGGTTCCGGAGAAAGGGCAATTTGAGCCCTAGGTACATCAGACCTTTTGAGATTCTTGAGAGGGTTGGAGAGATGGCTTACAGACTTACACTACCACCTAGTCTCTCTGCAGTTAATCTAGTGTTCCGTGGTTCCATGCTCCGGAAGTATCACGGCGATCTGTCTCATGTGTTAGACTTCAGCTCAATCTAGTTGGACAAAGATCTATCCTATGTTGAGGAGCTGGTGGCCATTTTGAACAGGAAGGTTTGAAAGTTGAGGTCTAAGAACATCGCTTTAAGAGGGGAGGATGTAACGACCTGGCCGGTCATATTGAGAGTATTATCCTCGAATCGCTATTTATTTCTCCCTCCTTTTCATTCCGTGGTTATGTGGCACCGGGAGGTTTGGCTTTTGAGAGTATTAGCCTTTTCCCTCTTTTTAGGAATTGACCGTAGTTTGAATTGTGTGAACATGACTCCACTTCGATGGTCCCAATAGCTCCGTAGGGTGATTTTGGTCTTAGGAGCGTGTCTGGATGTTGATTTGGAGGTCCTTAGGTCATTTCGACCTCAATTGGCGAAAGTTGGAAAGTTGGATGATTTTTGGAAGGTTTGACCGAGAGTGGAATTTTTTATATCGGGGTGGAATTCTGATTCCGGGAGTTGGAGTAGGTTCGTAATGTCAATTGTGACTTATGTGCAAAATTTAAGGTCAATCGGACTTGATTTGATAGATTTCGGCATCAAATGTAAAAGTTTGAAGTTCTAAAGCTCCTTAGGCTTGAATCGATGCGCAATTCGTGTTTTAGCGTTGTTTGATGTGATTTGAAGGCTAGACTAAGTTCGTATGATATTTTGGAACTTGTTGGTATATTCGTACAGGATCCCGAGGGCCCTGGGTGTGATTCAGATTGAATCTGGAACAATTTTGGACCATAAGCATTGATGAAGCAATGCTGCTTCTGGTGTGATCGCACCTGTTATGGGTGTGGTAGTAGGTGCGGTCTTAGGAGCGTAGGTGCGGTAGTGAGTGGGGGTCACTGGGATCGCAGAAGTGGGTACGTCTCCGCAGAAGTGAAGTCGCTTCTGCGATAGAAGGGAGCACATGAGCGGGAAGCGGTTGCAGGTGCGAAATTTCCTCCGTAGGTGCATGTGCGCAGATGCGGTTGTTTTCTTGTATAAGTGGAGGATATTGGGCTTAGTGAGAATCGCACTTGTGGTGGAAATTCCGCTGGCACGGAGCTGCAGATGTTGTTGTGGGTTCGCAGATGCGAATTCACTAGGCAAAAAAGGCCTAATTTCGAGGGCTTGATTTCATTTTCATTTTTGGAGCTAGAGAGCTCAGATTGAGGCAAAAGTTTGAGGGATTTTCAGATGAAAATTTTGGGTAAGGATTCTTGACTCATTTTTGATTAATTTTCACTAATATATCATTAATTTCTTCATTTAATTAAGGATTTGGGTTGAGCAATTGCGGGGGAAAGGTGGAAAAATCCTTAGGCCGAATCTTGAGGTTTTGATCGAGTTTTTTGTGTCGGATTTGAGTAATTTCGGTATGGGTGAACTCATGGTTGAATGGGTGTTCGTATTTTGTGACTTTTACCCGGTTTCAAGACGTGGCCTCAGGTTGACTTTTTGGAGAGATTTCTCATTTATTTGCCAAAGTCGTAGTTTCATTATTTAAATTAGTTTCTTATAGATATATTTATAGTATGTGATTGTTTTTGGCTAGATTTGAGCCGTTCGGACTTGGATATCAAGGGAAAGGCATTCTTATTGATTGATTGAGCGAGGTTTGAGGTAAGTGACTTGTCTAACCTTGTGTGGGGGAAATTTCCCTTAGGATTTGGTACTGTTATGGTATTTGCAACACATGAAGGCTGCGTACGCGAGGTGACGAGTGCGTACTCGGGCTAAATGTTGAAACTAAGTAGTTCCTTTTTGTTCCCTTAATTGAGTTACTTTAGCACGTGTAGTCATCATGTTTAGCCTAATGTCACATGTCTACGTGTCTTATCTATTACTTGCAATTTGTGCAACATGCTTAGTTGAATTACCTGCTTCCTTTGATTTCGTATTCATTCTTTAACTGTAGCATACCTTGCTGTAATTTCATTGTTCCATTTGTTATGTTTTGTTATGCTTAGTTTAATTACCTACTTCCTTTGATTTCGTATTCATTCTTTAACTGTAGGATTCCTTGCTGTAATTTCATTGTTCCATTTTTTATGTGTTGTTTTTGTGATTTTTGTTGAGATAACTGATTGATTATGCACGAGATTTTTGTCGTACAGAGTGTCATTGTTGCACGAGGTTTCTGTCGTGCGGAGTGTTATTGTTGCACGAGGTTTCTGTCGTGCAGAGTGTCATTGTTGCACGAGGTTTCTATCGTGCAGAGTGTTATTGTTGCACGAGGTTTCTTCCATGTGGAGTGTCATTGTGGCAAGAGGTTTTTGTTGTGCAGAGTGTTATTGTGGCACAAGGTATCTGCCATGGGAGTGTTATTATGGCATAAGGTTTCTGCTGTGTGGTTATTATTATTTGCACGCGGTTTATGCCATGTCGTTGTGAGATATTTACTTTTGGGACTACGAGGCGGTACATAGGGAGCGCCCCTGTTGTTTAACTCTATATGTTGTATTGTTGTTGTTGTTGTTCCTTAACTTGTAAGATTCTTGTTTTCCTTATGTGTTGTAATTGTCTTCTTGGATTCCGGGTTGTTATGTTCTATAAATCCCTTACTGTTTCATTTCCCTATTATTTCATTGTGTCATTATATTATTTGCCTTATTCTTATTATCTCCAGTAGGGCCTTGACCTGACCTCGTCATTACTCTAACGAGGTTAGGCTTGGCACTTACTAGGTACCGTTGTGGTGTACTCATACTACGCTTCTGCACTTGTTTTTGTGCAGATCCAGGTGCATCCTATCATCCTCGATATTAGAGTGTTGTGCTGCTACTTGGGCACTTAAAGGTACACCTGCCCGCGTCCGCAAGCCTCCGAATCCCCTTATATCCAGTTTTTTTTCTTATTTCTTTACATTTGATAGACAGTGATGTATAGGAGCATTCCACACTTTATCTAGAGCTTGTGACTTATATTTCATCGGGTTTTGGGATTTGTACATCTTGAGCGATAGTTTTCATTTATATAGCTGTTGATGTTTGCTATTTAAGTTATTATTTCAGTTGTTCCGCATATTTTTTAGGCTTACCTAGTCTTAAAGACTAGGTGTTGTCATGACATCTTACGGAGGGAATTTGGGTCGTGACACAGAGATGGGGTCTATGTATTCTAATCAAGTCAGAGATCTTGTAAAACCACCTGATGGGGTTAAACCCATTGTATGCAAGTATATCTATAAGAAAAATAGAGGTATAGACGGAAAAGTGCAAAATTTTAAAGCAAGGCTTGTAGCGAAAAAGTTTACTCAGAAGTAAGACCCGACTTGAGCATTTATCAGTTGTTTCGTGAAATACCCATTTGGACTTGAGAAAGCCAATTTGGGAAAAATCACTCAAACTGCTGAGAGGTATAGAGTGAATAATCGCATGTGATTGCTATATTGAATCTCGATCAACCAAACATGCTCTAAAGCTCTAAATTTGTTAGGTAACCAACTAGGCGAAAGTCGCAACCCTAGATCTTTTATAACTTGAAAAACAACCGAAACCAAAAATATTGTCTCTTAGCTTTACAATTACAAGCATTAGCCTAAAAGTAGAAGTAGAAACAACAAATGAATATGTGGAAGTGCAATTTTGGGCACGTCATTCACTAGACTAGATATATACCTAATTCCACGCATAGCTCTCTGTGGAATCGACCCCGACTCGCGTTGTGTATTTATTATTGCATCGACTGCCTCACAATCTAAAGTAGTGGTGTGAGTTTGGGCGACATCACTTATTTCTATTCCAGGATAGTTATACTTAGAATTTTCCTAGTGAACTTAGTAGAGATTATGACTTGTATTACCGGTTTTGTAGAGTTAAACCTTGGGATTGTCGGATTTATATAGAAATTTTTTGTTCATGTTTAATAGTTATTTAGTATAAATTTGTTATTATTTCGGTATATGTTAGTCTTACCTACGCTTAGACAATAGGTGCCATCACGACTTCTTTAGAGGAATTTTGGGTCGTGACAAGTTGGTATCAGATCTCTAGGTTCATAGGTTCTATGAGTCATAAGCGAGTTTAGTAGAGTCTTGCGGATCGGTGCGGAGACTTTTGTACTTATCTTAGAGAGGCTACAAAACTATTAGGAAAACTTTACTTCTTTCATTCCTATCGTGCGAGTTTATTAAATTCGGAGTTTGAGCCTTTGTCATTCTATTCTCTCACAGATAGTGAGAACACGAGCTACAGTTACTGATGGCGCTATCTCTAGAGTCGGTGTTGCTAGGGGATGGGGAAAAGGCATAGGCACAGACCGAGAAGGAGAACGTGCTACAGCTAGAGCACCTACCAAAGAAGCAGTTGAGGGGCCACCAGTAGCTCCGATTGGGGGACATGCACCGGAGGCGCCTATTGCTACCCCGAGACTTCAAGAGAATTCTACGCAGTGCCTAAGCATGTTTGGTACATTGTCTCAGGGCGGAATGATTCTGGTTGCACCAGCTACTTTACATATCTGGGGGAGGAGCTCAGACTTCTGCCGCCCGTACTCCAGGTTTTGGGTGTCATGCCAGCACAACGTGTTATTCTGGTTGAGCCTAAGGTCAGGCCAGGGGAATCTAAGTCGAAGCAGTTGAGACTTGAGAGATTCAAGAAGTATCGTCCTCCTACTTTCAGTGGTTTAGCTTCAGAGGATGCACACAGTTTTCTAGAGAAGTGTCATCGTATTCTCCGCACCATGGGTATTATAGAGACGAGCAGGGTCTCTTTTACTACATTCTAGATATCGGGAGCATCCAATCAGTGGTTGTGGGCTTACGAGGAGGGTAGCCCAGCCGATGCAGCTTCACTTTTATGGACTCAGTTTTTAGAGATGTTTCTGAGGGAGTTTGTTCCTTAGACCCTTCGGGATACATGGAGCATGGAGTTCGAGCAACTATGCCAGGGTTCTATGTCAGTGTCAGAGTATGCTATTAGATTCAATGATTTTTCCATGCATGCACCTGCTTTGGTTTCTACAGTTAGAGAGCGAGTCCGCAGGTTCATTTAGGGGCTCGGTTATGGTATCCGATTTTGCAGTGCTCGGGAGATGAAGATGGATGTTCTGTTTCAGTAGGTAGTAGAGATAGCTCGCTAATTAGAGGGAATGCATGGCCAGGAGAGAGAGAGGGCAGGGAGGATAAGAGGCCTCGTGGATCGGGATGATCTATTGATCCCTATTTTGGAGGTAGGGTACGTCATGGTAGAGGTTTTGTGGGTCAGCCAGTTCATTTTGGACTTCAGACTTCATGCGGTGTTTTAAATATCCAGGGGTCTTAGAGTAACCATACCGGACAGCTTCCACAGCCACATCAACGGAGAGGTTGCTTTCAGTATGAAAATACAGTCATATAGTGAGAGATTGTCCTGGACTCCAGACAGATATGTCACAATGAGGTATTCAGGCTATAGATTCTGCTCCAGTTGGTGTTATACCAGCACCGCCAGCTAGGGGTGGAGGTCAGACGGGTAGAGGTCACCCTAGAGTGGTTACGCTCTTTCTAGTTGGGCAGAGGCCGATGCACCAGATGATGTCCTTACAGGTATGGTTTCAGTTGAGTATAGAGATGCCTTTGTGTTACTTCGATCCGGTCCTATTGGTAAGATTCATCCTACCTTGCTTCAGAGATGGTTGTGTTTTGTGATTTTTGTACCTTGTTCATGTGTTCACACCAGTTGAGAATATAATAGTGATAGCACGTGTCTATCGTTCTGGTTCAGCCACTATTATAGGTCATGAGACTTGGGTGGACTTTCTGTTAGTTAAATACAGTAGGTTTTGACGTGATTTCCGGGTGGTTTGGTCACGATTTATGATATCTGGGTGTTGTACAGGTATGAGAAGTTTGTTTCGTGTTGTGGTTTTGGTTCTACGGGGTTAGTTGGTAGAGTGCCTTAGTTGATGAGATGTATGTTTTACTCGTGATTCCGAGTTAAGGATGGGGACCTAGTGTTCTTGGTCGATGGGTGTGTTGATGTTGGGCTATGTGCCGCGGAGAGGTCATATTAAGAATGATTTCAGCAACATCGTCACCTAGATTCTGTACAAACCCTTCCCAACTTAGAGATTGAAAATTCTCTAGATTATTGGTTGTATGCTACACATCTGTTGGCGAAAAGACTGTCTCATATTCTTCTATAAAAAACCTTTTGGTCTTCAAAACGTTATGCACCAAAGGGTCAAGATTTTCACTTTGTGAGCCAATATCTGAGAGAGTTCTTTTTAAGAATGCCATTTTTCTTTTTCTTTTTTTTTTTTGCCTTAGTGGGTTGCTGACATGATGCAATGGATAGTGAAAATATGGTGTTTTGGTGGTGGACTGGTGGTTACATGAAAAAATTACAGTAGTGAGGTGAATATAATTAACGTTGTCTTGGAAAATAGATGAAACGGGTTGAAAATTTATTCGCTGAAGTGCTATTTTTTCTTTATGAGATTTGGTGGTACAACTTGAGGCACTTTTTATTAGTAAAATATTATAAATATTTCCTTATCTTGAGAACAGTGTGTCTAGATTTGGCAATGGATCTGATCTGTACCCAATTAGTAAGAGTTTTACAGTAACTAAATTTAGGGACATTGTGTCTAGATTGTTCTTCTATTTTTTTTTAATATTTTATTTTTTCTAATTTTTTAAGAACACTATATATAATCGAATAAGAAATAAAATCACCGCCACAGAAAGCAGTCACCCTTTTCTTAAACTTTTTATATAGTAAAGACTAATACATATACTATAAATGAAAAATATATTTAATAAACTCATATAAGAGATCCTTTTTTATTTTATCTATTTATATAACACACACACACACACACATATATATATATATATATAAAATTACTTATGTTACTGTATCGATTTATACATATTTAATACTAGTAAAAATTAAAAAGAAAAGAGAAGAAATATTCAACTTAAATATTTCTCCCCCGTTCATATGTTGTATTTCAATATCACCATAGGGGGGTAATTTCTGTTGTAGTATAAGGTGATGTCCAACATGGCTTGAACTTTCCTGGAAATTGTACAACAAAACTTGATCTCCAACGTTAAAATTGTTAAGGCAAATGAGCTTGTCATGCCATTTTTTGTATTTTTTAAAATACAATTTAGCATTTTTATACGCTGTACGTTTGAACTCTTCCAATCCATCAAGCCGCAACAAACGATTTTTATCTGCATCAAGCAAGTTTAGATTCAATAACTTTGTAGGCCAATATGCGTTATGTACTAATTCCACAGGTAAATGACATGCTTTCTCAAAAATTAGTCTATAAGATGTGCCTATGAGAATTTTAAAAGCAGTTTTGTATACCCATAAAGTATCATCCAACTTAAATGACTAATCTTTTGGAGAAGAACCAATATTTTTTTCTAAAATTATTTTTAATTCTATATTGACAGCTTATACTTACACACTTGTTTGAGCATGGCATGTAATTCCTGTTTAATGAATTATTTCACATCTTGACAACAAACTAGCAAATTGTATGTTTATAAAATGAGTTCCCTCATCACTTATGATAACTCGTGGGATTCCAAATTTTGAATTTTTTTTAAAGAAAAACACAAAAAGCAAGAGCATAATTTTTTTCTAGTAGCCATTACTTATACCTACTTTGAAACATAATCAACGGCTACAAAAATATACTCATAGCCATTCGAAGGAGGAAAATGTCCCATAAAGTCGATGCCTCAAACATCAAAGATTTCATACACAAAGATAGAGTTAAGAGGTATTTTTATTCAATCTGTATTGCTGTAAAATAAATAAAACAGTAAACTTTCTGAAAATACAGAAACAGAAAAGTTATTAGAACTAGAACGTCAATTCTCTTATGAAAATAATATAAGAATAAACCGAGCCCACTGAATACACAGTGTGTCCTTAAGAAAATTATTCCCTTCAAGTACCCGAGGTTTTAGAATATATCCTCCCAGGATAGAACGATTTAAGTCACCAGCGTATTGGTACCAGAAACTCTGGTGTTCGGTGAACCACTCGATGATCGTAAAACACACTGGAATATTTTGTGCAGAAGAAGAAGAAGAAGATCAGAAAATTTAGTAAGTAAAAATTCTGGGATTCAAGGCATACTTATAGCCAATTTCTTACTATTTCTGAAAAGGTTTTGCAACCTTTCAGGAACATCCATAACTGTTGGAACAAGTGTGAATATTGCACGAAAGGAAAATTAAAAACGGATTTAAAATAATCCGGAAAAGAAAAATGGACCGGACCTTTGTCCAAAAAGATTAATCATAATCTTTGACCAAATCCGAATCCCAATCCGAAGTCGAAGCCGAAGCCGAAGCAGAAGCCGAAGCCGAAGCCGAGCCGAGCGAGCGACGACGACGACGGCGCGAGGCTTGCCTTCTTCACAACTATTTAAGAGATAGAAGAAGAGCTTCTCTATATATACACATATATTTTCTTTCCTTCTTCCAATG
>ML347437.1:0-19377 GCA_005239505.1 Nicotiana paniculata
GAGATTGTTACTAGTTTTATTAAGGGCAAGACAATTAGATGTGACATTGCTTCTACCTTTTTCATGAGTCAGTAGCTAAACTAGGCGTGGTTAAGCAGATGTAAACGAAATCCGAGAGCAGGATATCTAATATGCACATATAAATGCAGGATGGTTAAGACATAATTTCAGGATACACAGAATTCCTAAAGGCATGGTTTCTAAAATGCACAAAGAGTTACAGGGTGATGGAGACATGATTTTGAATGCANGGCTAAAAACCCCACTTCACTAGACATCCCAAATAATTATTACAGAGCAACTGAGTAAATTACATAAATAGATAAAGGAAAAGAAGAAGTTAAACTATAGGGAGCCTGAAAAACAGTCCCAGATTTCCAGAACCTCAAGTATCCAAATGTTTCATAGCCTGTCTTATATCCGTGTGTGTCAGAGATCCCTAAGGACCTCAAGGGATCCTGGTCAGTGCTCACACCCAGATTTCATAACCATAATTGAGTAAGTGCAGTGTGGAAGGGCCGATCCCAGTGCATCAGATTTCAGAGGGATCTCACAGGAATCCAAAAGCAGTCATACACTGGAGGGGCAGAACCTAAGGACCTAAGAATAGAGCGAGAGTGCTTGACATAGTTTTGAAAAGGGTTTAAATAGGGAAAACGGTATTTGAAAGAAGGGATTCAGTTACAGTGGTTTTATAAAATAGGAGAGTTGTTTAGCAGTAAAACAATTTTTGATAAGAGTGGTGAAATCAAACGAACAACAGATCAAACACAGAGCCCAAACAGGTTCATCAATACTCAAATAACAACCCTTCACGCAGGGATAATTGGGGACTGGGGACACATAATACACATATAATAAACACAAGTCTCTTGCAATTAAGGCGTAGCTAATAGTGTGAATAGTGAGACATGAATTCAGGAGTGTTAATTAGAACATAGTGATAGAATCAGAAGTGCTTAGGGGGGTTCATGGGATTGGGAGATGACATAGTATAGGATTTCATAGCAGTAGGGAGGACATAGAAACACTAAACATGATTGAGCATAGCATCAGGGAAACTTAGGGTAACAAATCAATAAGGCATACCAGAACTAGGCCACTAGTACACAAGCATCAAAGCAGAATTGAGTCATATTGAATCAGATTACAAGTTTATAAGAACATGCTAATCCTAAAGAGTTAAGACATAATTAGCGTGCTAGATGAAGCAATGATGCAAAGAGATCAATTGCATGTTGAACAGCAAAACAATAGATAGAAACAGATCAGGAACATGATAAACTAAAGTAGTAAAAGGAACATATTGGTTTTGGGACTTAAATTGAAAATCAAAGTATACCAGTAAAGCGACAGTAAACACAAAGGTGAAGGGAGAAGGAGACCACAATAGTTAGCCTTGGCTTTGTAAAGACCCATAAATTTTTTTGACTAAAAACAATGCTCGCGTGGGTCCCCATATTGTTATATCGGTAGTAAATCTTAAAATGACCCTTTTTGGAGTAATAAGTACCCCTGGACTTAAAAGATAAAATTTTCCAGAATTGTGCAGATCTGCGGTCCACTATGCGATCACAGATCAGGTATGCGGACCGCATACCTAGACAGCCTGCTGCCCAATTTGAGGACAGTTATGCGGCCCAAGATGCGATTGCATTTTGGGAATGCGAACCGCATAGCTGTCGCATCCTTGCACCTCTATTTTGAGAAGGAGGTTATGCGACGCACTATGCGATCGCATAACAGGTATGCGGACCGCACAGTGGTCGCATACCTGGGCAGTCCGGTTCCCATTTTGGCCTATTTGAGGGCCATTTGTGCGACAGGAATGCGGACCGCATAGATCGCATTCCTGACCGCATTTCCTGCTTCAGGGCTTCTAATTTCTAGTTTTAAACCCCGACCCCCAGTTTTATAAAACACCCCTCCCCTTCATTTTTAACAATTATCTGACTAAAATAGAGAGAAGTGAGAGTGGGTTCTAGTGAGAGAAGTCCCCATCTTCCCCAAGTTGATCCTCCATCTCTACTCAGGCCTGGAAATAATCGAGTAGTCTTCATCTTCTTCACCATAAGAGGTAAGTCTTCACCCCATTTCACCCAAATTTTCAGATTTTACTTAGAATAGAACACATATAGGTTAGTTCTTGAAGATGAGAGTTAAGACCTTGCATGCATGTGAATAATCTAACATAATCTAGCAACGGGAAGTAAGCTAGGGCAATCTTTCACTAAAAAGGGGTTAGTTAATCTAGAGGACCACATAGTAGTTGTACCAGGAGAATATCCAAGGGGTGAGAAGGCCTATCCGGTCTGGCTGGGATCGGACTCCATGTCGTACACATGGATGACTTGATATTGTGATATGATTATGATTTGATGATGATTATTTCCATCACTGTTTACCGTTGAGATGGCCTAGACGATCGGGCAGAGATCAGACTCCGTGTGTTGTGCACAAGCCACGGTGTTACCCTAGCCGATTCGAGCAGAGATCGGAATCCGTGAGAATAAGCCACGGTGGTTATATGTGATGTGATTGAAATTCGGACCTCACCTAGTATGGCTTAGTCGATCGGGCAGATATCGGACTCCGTGTGACAATGACATGGTGGATCAGTAATAATAATAAAAAGATGAACTTAACAGTACATTAACCAAAAGATGGCAAAACGGGATGAGGAATGTGGTAACTCTTGTTTGTGTTTTTCCTTGCCTCGGTGTATTGTTGTATGATGCCTCTGTTTGTGTTGATTGTTGATGTTTATCCTATCTAGAGTAGGTTTGTTCATACATACTAGTGCTATTCAATGGTACTAACATCCCTTTTGCCGGGGCGCTACATTTTTTAAATGGGTGTAGGTGGTTCTGTAGCAGGTAGCGCTGATCAACGATAGTGGTGCCTTTCCTTCCATCTCTTCAACAGTCTTGGTGAGCCCCACTTCCTCTCGGGGCTGTGTGTAAATCATGTTGGCTCATTTTGTTTATGTCATTCCTTTTGAGGTATAGTCGGGGCCTTATTACCGGCAAGTCTATGTATTCTTGTCCGTACTTTTAGAGGCTCCGTAGACACTATGTGGGTTGTAAACCTATTTTGGGTAATTGTTGTACCTACTCGTAATTGTGGTCCCGTATCAGAAATGTTGTACTTAATATGTATGTTGTGGTAAGATCTAATGTTGAAAATGTTAAAAGACGAAAGGGATTTATGTTGTAAACGCATGCTTGATTCTGTTTTGTCGTTTCACTTATAAAATGTACATTATGAACAAGGGGAAGTGTGTTGGGTAGGAAAGGCAATCCAGGTCCGCTTGACCAGGTTCATCCGGTTGGGCGCCGGTCTTTTCCCTCGGTTTTGGGGCGTGACAACTTGCAGCCGGCTAACTCAGAGTAATAGTAAGTGACATAGAAAGAGAGCAGAAAGCTTTGAGTGTAGGAGATAGAGTTTGAACTAATGTCTTCGCCTGTTTAGTGAGAGTAGAAGAGTGTGTATATTTAGCAGTTGAAAGATAGGTAAATAAGGCAAGAATCAATTGTTCAGTAATTGTAGAACTACAGAATCAGTTAAGAGTATAATCAGCCAAGTCTTACCTTAATTAAGGGAGTAATTTACCAACGGTAGAGAGAAGGTAACAATTAAGGAAAGAATTAAAACAATATAGGTACAGAATGGGTAATTAGGGATAGATACACAAAGGTCTAATTAAGGAAATAGCAGTAAGAATCAGTAAATAATACGGTTAATCACATAATAAGGCAAGAAATACTTTAAAGGTTGTGAAAATAGGAAAAATAGCCGGAAATCAGTATAGGAGAATCAACACAATAAATCAAGGATTCAAGAATCGAAAAATAGTACTGATTTTAAGGGGAAATAATATAAGCCTCCATGAATAAACAAAATAAACAGATTATAAACAGAAGGAATCATGTCTAAAACCCTAATAGGGCACAATAGGGTAAAAAATCACAAAAACTCTAATTAAACGAAGTAGCATTCATGAGAATCAAACACACAGCAAAAATAGAATGAACAACAGCAAGGACGAACTCAAAATCCAAACCTAATGCTAAAACATTAGGAGTTTTCAACATAACTAGTTAGGGTTAAGGGAGATCTTAACAAAAATCGTTTAAACACATAAGAATCGAATAATAATATTTAAAAATCAGAGAAAATCGTTTTGAAGAAAAGTTCCAGAACCCTAATTAGGAAAATGAAGCGACGCTTTGAAAATCAGAAAGTTTTCATAAAAAACCAGCAAAAATAGCTCAAATATTCTCAGATCTGTTACAGATCTAAAGAGTTAAGAGATGAAATTAGGGTTTCTAGAAAATAACCCAGAAATGAGAGATAACGGCTTAGAACCCATAGCTTTAGCCAAGAAATAGGACGATCTTACGCAAAACGAGTCATGGTGGCCTGAGGATGGTGAGGACAGGCCAGGGTGTGAGCACACTGGCCACTGGTCCCTTGAGAACCTCAAAGACAGTAGGAATCCCGGTCATAGGAGAGTTGTTAAGGCTGGGAGTGGTGGTGAACCACCGTAGTTGACAGCGAGTAAGCAACGGCGAGGGGAGATTAGGGCTAGGGTGGAGAGAGTTAGGGAGAGAAGGAGAGTGTGACGGTGGAGAGTGTGAGGGGGGAATGAGGGGTTTGGGGGGTAGTCGTTAGGTTAAATTAGGAAGGAAATAACCTGGACCGTTGATAAAAAATGATCAACGACCAGGATTTGGGCGGATTTGGGCCTGGGTCTTGGGCTAGTGTAGTTAGGCATTTTGGGCTGGCTATAATTGGCTATAATTGAAATAAATGGGGCATTTGTTAAACACTCAAGATAAATTAATTAAAATAATTTTATAAAATAATTAATAATTATAAAAATGAATTTCATGCATAGAAATGTTTCAAAAATGATTATTTGGTATTTCAAAATACAAAGGACTAATTTCTGGTAAAAATAGTATAAAATTATATGCATGGACTATAATTGTAAGGTTATTGCAATTATAACCAAAAGGTGCCAATTTGGCTATTTATGGAATAATTTGGTCTTAATAGGACCATAAATAATAAATTAAATCAAGAAATGCCTTTAAAAATATAGGAAAATTGTGGAAAAACTACCAATTGCTATTAATGCATGATTTTGAAGATATATATGCAATTTAAAATATTTTTGGGAAAAATTGGGTATCAACAGTTGCTCCTCTTTACCCGTAAAGGATGAAAGAGTTTGTCGGGTAAAGACATGATGGCCAATTTTGACCGAGCGAAATGGTTCGAGAGAAATTTAGGCCGCACCCTGACTTCTGAGCTGCCTACATATCCCTAGTTTTACAGGAATCAGGTTGTATGTAGTTTCGGATCCATCGACGAAGTATACCGGTGAAGTCATCACAATAACGGACGCAACATCTAGGGCTAGATGAATGAAAGGTTCTACGGGAGAGGTTAGGTTTGATATGGCTGGGAGAACTGGAGTGGGATCGCTCCTGCGGGGTAGCTGTCGCTTGCTGGGTTACCTACCAATACAAGCAATATAGGCCTATACTATGCATAAATTTAAACATGATGCAAGCTCCCGTTGGACTATCAAAAGTTGTCTTCAGACGATTAGGGATGACGTCCTCAGACCATGATGTCCTAGGCCATGAATTGTTTGATGAAGGATTCGCAGGCCATGAAATGATGTTCTCGGGGCATGAAGATGGTGTCTCCGAACTATGAAGCCTTTGGATAGGTTGGCGATATTTCAGCCCATGAGATGCAATAATATGATGTCAACAAGGCAAATCTTAGTTTTGCGAAGTGGAGGGCAGAGCTTAGCCCGAAAGAAGAGCAAAGTAGATAATTTTGGAGAGATAGCGCTTAGTATAAATGAAAGTAAATTGGAGGCAGAGTTTATCCTCATGCAGGTATGGAGACAGAACTTAGTCTCATGCAAATGAAGGCACAAATTAGCCTTATGCAAGTGAAGGCAAAGATTAGCCTCATGCAAGATGGAGACAGAGCTTAGTCTCATGCAGGGGAAGGCAGCGATTAGCCTTATGCAAGGGAAGGCAGAGATTAGCCTTATGCAAATGGAGGCAGAGCTTAGCCCCATGCCAGCTGCAGGATGGAGCTTAGTCCCATGCAAGATGAAGGCAGAGATTAGCCTTATGCAGAAGAATAAATAGCAAATGATAGTAGAATTTCTTAGCTGGTAGCAGATTTTGATAACGCGCTTCTTGTGAGGATTGTGACTTTGCGGCATGTCTATCCTTTGTCCCTGCATCCAAAGGAAAATCGTGAGTTTTGTAGATGGGGGAGGTTGATTCGTGTCCCCGCAGGCTTTGCTTGGTTCGTGCTGCTTGGTTTGATGATCCTGCTTATGTCATTGGGGTAGCGTTTGCTAAACAGAGCTATATTTTGAAAACGTGCATGATTTTATAAAGACATAGTAAAAATATATTTTGAGAAATTTAGATGAACCGATGACTGTGACATGGTTCAAGACATTGCAACTGATGTGTGGCTATAATTCATGGTTTAAAGCATTATGTTCCTTACATTTTATGTGCGTTAATGATAAAAATACACGTCGTATGTGCATAATGGAGTCTATTTCATGTGTAGGTGAATTGGAGATGAAAGCCGAACTAAATGGATGCAAAAACGTCAAAAATACGCTCAAGAGTCAAAAAGGAGTGGACCTGGCTATAGCCGGGCGTTTGAGCTGTAAAGCTTGGTTAGCCGGACGTTTGGGCTATAAAGCCTGGTGAGACCAGGCGTTTGGGGGGCGTTTGGCCCATAATGTCAGGCCTGGCCAGGCGTTAGCCAGGCGTTTGGCCTGTAACGCCTGGTCCCTGATTGCCCAGTCCGAGTTTTGAAGGTTTTAAGTGTTTCCCGGTTTGACTAGAAATATCCTACACGTTTAGGGTTTGTCCCAAAACATATAAATAAACCCAAAAACACAACTTTGAAGGGAGGATGCCATTTTTTGGAGAGACGATACACACAGGATCATTAGGACGCGAAGGATTTCTCAGTTTTCTTCATCTTATTCTAGTATTTTCAATTTATGCAACACTTATGCAATTGTTTGAGTTTAACATGAGTGGCTAAACACCCATTGTTCTGGGGTTGTGGTTTAGCCATGATATTGTTACTCGACATTAATTTAACCTTGATTATAGTTCACTCAATATATGGTTGTTTCTTCAATTCTGTGTTTAATTGCTTAATTGTTAGGCCAGCAATTTGGTTCTATATACTATCTATGTTATGCATGGGAAAGCCGTATATAGATTAGAGAATAATTGAAGAGAGCGCGATTTTAACCCTTCAGGGGAGCGGATTTTTGGTTAGGATAGGAATATACCTAGTCACCGTGCTTAATTAAACATCGTAATCTTAGTGCGTTCTAATAGATTAATTTCATAGGAATATAGGTGTTAATCTATTGAGAATAGGTTATTAGTGCTTCGGGAGAAGGCTATGAGAGCGTTTATCGATTAATTAGAAACCAATAGTGAATTATATGAAGGGGAGAGTTAATTAGAATGCAATACGAGTGTTGAATTGATCATAACCCTGGAATATTTGCCTCTACTGAATACAAAACAATACTTTCGTACTTGATAATTAGTTATTCCATAGATTCGTAGTATAAATTAGTTACATTCCTGGATTTTATTTTGGCTTGATTTAATAACGATTAGAGTGATTCAACAAGTAGTTTACGCAAGTTCCTGTGGGTCAAAATTCTTCCCCAGTTAGAAGGTTGACGATTCTGACTATTGTACATGCTGCGATCGGCTGAACTTGTTTCAAAACTTTGAGGATCCTCCTCAAAATTCTGCCCTAGTTTCCCATTGCGGGGGAAATGAGATTTGTATTGAATTATGACCGAACCCATAGAGCTGCCTACGTATACCCTCTTAAACGGGAATCAGGTCAAGCGTAGTTCAATATACATCATTGAAGAAAAGCAAAGAAAGTTACACATAATATCGTTTGACTGCATCTGAATTGATTGGCTTTGGCCAAACTTCTCTGTCCATTTCTGCAAGTATGAGAGATCCTCCTGTCAATACTCGGTGAACCATATACGGACCTTGCCAGTTGGGAGAAAATTTCCCTTTGGCTTCGTCTTGATGTGGAGAAATCTTCTTTAACACCAGCTGCCCCGGTCTGAACTGTCTTGGCTTGACTCTCTTGTTGAAGGCTTTGGACATTCTATTCTGATAAAGTTGACCATGACATATTGCGTTCATCCTTTTCCCATATATGAGGGCCAACTGCTCGTGGCGGCCTTTTATCTATTCTGCGTTGCTGAGCTCAGCTTCTTGTATGATTCTTAAGGAAGGGATCTCCACTTCGGCAGGGATAATAGCTTTCGTATCATAAACCAGTAAATAAGGAGTTTCCTCGGTTGATGTGCAGACTGTGGTGCGGTATCCCAGTAAGGTGAATCATAATTTTTCATGCCACTGTTTGTTCTTTTCTATCATCTTTCTCAATATCTGTTTGATGTTCTTTTTGGCGGCTTCCACAACTCCATTCATTTGTGGTCTATAGGCTATGGAATTCTTGTGCTTGATTTTGAAAGTCTTGCACATGGATTTCATCAGATCATTGTTGAGATTGGAGCCGTTGTTGGTGATGATTGACTCCGGAACCCCGAACCGATAAATGATACGGTCGCGGACAAAGTCTGCCACGACTTTCTTAGTTAGTGCTTTGTAGGATGTCGCTTCGACCCATTTGGTGAAGTAATCAATAGCTACTAGGATGAACTTGTGTCCATTTGAGGTCATATGCTCGATTGGTTCAGTAACGTCCATTCCCCAGGTGACTAACGGCCAAGGTGATCTTGTTGCATTGAGCTCATTTGGGGGTACCTTTATCATATCTGCATGTACCTAACATTGATAGCATTTTCGGACATATTGGACGCAGTCCGTTTCCATGGTAATCCAGAAGTAACCGGCTCTGAGTATTTTCTTTGCTAAGACAAAACCATTCATGTGTGGGCCACAGGGGCATGTATCTCTTCAAGTAGTCTGGAGGCTTCCTTTGCATCGACACATCTTAATAGTCCCAAGTCAGGAGTCCTTTTGTACAGGTTTCCTCCGCTGAGAAAGAAACTGTTGGACAATCTCCGGAGCGTGCATTTCTGAGTGTGATTTGCAAGCTCTGGGTACTCTCCCTTTGACAAATATTCCCTGATGTCGTGGAACCATGGTCTCCCGTCTGCTTTTTCTTCAATATGGGAACAGTATGCCGATTGGCTATGGATCTTTACTGGAATAAGATCAATGAAGTTCGTATCTGGGTGTTGTATCAGGAATGATAGAGTGGCCAATGCATCGGCAAACTCGTTCTGAATTCTGGGGACGTGCCGAAATTCTGTCTTTGTGAACCTTTTACTCAATTCCTGCACATGGTGCAGATATGGCAATATCTTGGAATTCTTGGTAGCCCATTTTCCTTGTACTTGGTGTATTAGAAGATCTGAGTCACCAATTACTAGCAACTCCTGGATATTCATGTCAATGGCCATATTGAGCCCTAAGATGCAGGCCTCATATTCTTCCATATTGTTGGTACAGAGAAAGTTAAGTTTGACAGATATCGGGTAATGTTGACCTGTTTCCGATATCAGAACATCTCCAATGCCGACTCCTTTGAAATTGGCTGCTCCGTCGAAGAACATTCTCCACCCGTCATAGGATTCTGCCATGTCCTCCCCTATGAATGACATTTCTTCATAAGGAAAATACATTTTCAGGGGTTCATATTCTCCTCCCACGGGGTTCTCGGCAAGATGATCTGCCAGTGCTTGCCCCTTGATCGCTTTCTGAGTCACATAGACAATGTCGAACTCACTCAGCAGGATTTGCCATTTGGCCAGTTTGCCAGTGGGCATGGGATTCTGAAATATATATTTCAAGTGATCTATCCTTGATATGAGATACGTTGTGTAGGCACAGAAGTAATGCCTCAGCTTCTGGGCTACCCAGGTTAGAGCACAACAGGTACGTTCCAGTAGAGAATATCATGCCTCAAATGGAGTGAACTTCTTACTCGGGGTAATAAATAGCATGTTCCTTTCTTCCTGTCTCGTCATGTTGCCCCATAACGTAGCCAAAAGCTTTATCTAATACCGCAAGGTAGAGTAGCAAGGGTCTACTTGGCTTTAGCGGGACCAAAACTGGTGGTGTTGACAAGTATTCCTTGATTATGTTGAAAGCTTTCTGACAATCCTCGGTCCATTTGGTCGCATCATCTTCTTTAGCATCTTAAAGATTGGTTCACATATAACCGTGGACTAGGCTATGAATCGGCTGATGTAGTTAAGGCGTCCCAGGAAACTCATCACATCTTTTTTGTTCTTTGGTGGTGGTAAATCTTGGATGGTTTTGACCTTTGATTGATCCAATCCTATCCCTCGGCGGCTGACGATGAACCCAAGCAACTTCCCAGCAGGAACCCCGAACGCACACTTCGTGGGGTTTAATTTCAAGTTGTACTTTCGCAGCCTGTCGAAGAACTTTCTCAAATCTGTTGTATGGTCAGTGGCTCTTTTGGACTTGATGATGACGTCATTCACATACACCTCTATTTCTTTATGTATCATGTCATGGAAGATAGTGGTCATAGCTCTCATATAGGTGGCCCTAGCATTCTTTAAGCTAAATGGCATCATCTTATAACAGTAGACTCCCCACGGCATGATGAAAGTCGTTTTCTCAGCATCTTCTTTGTCC
Source organism: Nicotiana paniculata (assembly GCA_005239505.1). Classification (NCBI taxonomy): domain Eukaryota; kingdom Viridiplantae; phylum Streptophyta; class Magnoliopsida; order Solanales; family Solanaceae; genus Nicotiana; species Nicotiana paniculata. The sequence goes on from ML347437.1 coordinate 10,755, forward strand.
ATCCAAATCTGATGGTATCAGGCAAAACAATCCACGAACGACTGAAGTTCATGCTGCGCAATTGTCAATTAGGATGTGTATGTTTGGAAGGGAAAATCATCCTTTGGACTGGCCCGGTTGAGATCCCGTTAGTCGACACAAACCCTGACCTTTCCATCTTTCTTGGGCACTGGCACGATGTTGGCTAACCATGTCGGATATTCAACTACCCTGAGAACCTTGGCGTTGATTTTCTTGGTAACTTCCTCTTTGATTTTCAGACTTATATCAGGCTTGAACTTTCTGAGCTTTTGCTTTACCGGCGGGCACATTGGATTGGTCGGCAACTTGTGAGCCATAATGGACGTACTTAGACCATTCATATCATCGTACGACTATGAAAATATGTCTTCATATTCTTTCAAGAATTATGTGTATTCCACTTTGTCTTATGGCGATAAATGAATGGTGATGCGAGTTTCTTTGACAGTCTCTGAATCTCCCAAGTTGATTACCTCGGTCTCATCCAGATTGGACTTAGGTCTATTTTCAAAATCCTCAACTTCTCTGATAATTTCATCGGGTATGGTATCTTCTTCTTCTGAATAACTGTCCTTTTGTTGCATTGTCTCATTGCATGTCACAGTCATTGGTTCATCAAGACAGGAAATAGTAATGTTGTAAGATAAAATAATGAGAGAAAATGATAGTAAATGAATATAGATTCGTTGAAACATAAAAGTGTTTTTTGAATGTTTTGGAACATTGGAGATTTTATTGGAAAATGCAAAAATGGAAATGCGAAAAAGTAAATCATTAGCAAAATGAAATAAATAATGCTTGTTCAGCCTTGCTACCCCGGGACTCGTCGGGACTTGGATGGTCTGACAGTCCAATTCTTGAGAAACGATCCCTGCTCATAGTTTGGGCGGTAGGGCCTTCCTCTTCCTCCTCCTCAAAAATAACACAACAGTCCATGTCCCCATCTTCCAGGATTAAATCTTTCAAAGCTGCTAGAGCTTCTTCTTCTTCTGACCCCCATATGATATCAGCTTGCCGGAAAGTCTGCTCCAAATGTGGTATAGGTTGTTCCAATGGATAATAGGGATCGCGCCATGGTGGCGACCAGTCTTCGTTCTCCTTCCAAGTGTATTTGTATTCCATCCCAAAAGTGGTGCCATGGTGCTTCAACTGTATTGGTTTGGAAATCCCTTGAAGATTTTTCTCGAGTCCTCTGCCAGGCTCATATCCGCTTCAGTTCAGTATGCTCTCGATCTTACTATCCCACCATTTGTCTTTATCCACTACATTGACCCGTTCAATGTGGTGGTAGGTTTCTCCACTCAGCCTTCTTCTACCTTCAATCACCGGGATGGTCTGGCGACTATAGATAGGGTTGCTTCCATCTCCATGGATGATCACTTCCTGGTGGTTCCATTCAAATTTTACCACCTGATGCAATGTTGATGCTATAGCCCCGGTGTCATGTATCCATAGGCGTCCCAACAATAGATTATAGGATGCCGATATGTCTATTACTTGAAATTCAATTTCGAACCATTTAGGTCTCATCTGCAGACAAAGACTGATTTCGCCGATGGTAGACCTCTGAGAACCATCGAAAGCCTTTACATTCATAGATCCTTCTTTGATCTCGTGCAGTCCCTTGCCCAATTTCTTGAGTGTTGTAAGCGGACATATGTTGAGGCTGGATCCACCGTCAATCAGAATCCTGGTGATGAAGTAGTCCTTACATTGCACAGTGATGTGTAGTGCTTTGTTATGACTTAGACCTTCAGGCGGTAGCTTGTCCTCGTGGAAAGTGATCTTGTGACTCTCTAGTACTTGGCCTACCATATTGGCAATTTCTCCACTAGTTATGTTATTTGGCACATATGCTTCGTTCATCACTTTCATCAAAGCATTCCTGTGTGTCTCTAAATGTTGTAGCAATGACAGAATGGATATCTGGGCTGGAGTTTTGTTCAGCTAATCAATGACTGAGTATTCCCTGGCCTGCACCTTCCTCCAAAGATCATTTGGGCCTGTCTCAATGACGGGTGGCCTGTTGGAAGAATTCTTGCTAGACTCTGCCAAGTGTTCAGGTGTATAGACTCTGTCGGCCCTTGGCATATCCTGTGCAGCACCAGCTTCTTCTATCTTGACTTTACCTTTCCTTCTTGCTTCAGCCGTGTAATCCCAAGGTACGGTATTATTTTTGAAAGGCGGTGCGGTTGACACCATCACTGTGATCGGTGCAGCTATTTTTACTTCAAATGGAATGGGTTCCTTAGCAGGCGGCATAACTTCAACCTCGAATGGCAAATGTGTGTTTGCAGGTGGTGCTGTTTCAAACTTGAATGGGAGTGACGCAGTTACCTCGATGTCTCTGAATGGCTAAATCTGGACTATGATGGGATTAAGAGTGACTGCTGGCTTCTTTGGGTCATCACCTTCTATGATTAGCCCGATTGACCCCTCTGGGTCCCAATCTTCTTCTATCTCTATCATGTTGACATCCCTATGGTCTGGAAGCGGATTGTTGCGAACATTGGGAGCAGCTTCTTTTGCCTGGATGACCTTGTTATCAATCATAGACTGGATCTTATCCTTTAATGAGCTACATTCATCAATTGTATGCCCCTTCATACCGGAATGGTGTGCAAAGTCTTGTTTGGATTGACCCATTGGGATGGATTTTCAGGGGTTATAGCAGGGATATGAGTGACATAACCAGTAGCTTTTAATCTTTCATACAGTTGGTCGATAGGTTCAGCAATGGCAGTGTATTGTTTAGGAGGTCTGCGATCAAAGTTGGGTTGAGGTCTCGGGAAATTTTGGCGAGTAAGGGGTGATTGGAAGTGAGATGGCTGAGAGTTGTAGGTATGATAAACAGGAGCTGGTTGGGAGTATCTGGGGGGAAGTAGGTTATTATGTAGACGGTGGAGATGGATGATATGTTGATGGAGGTGCTGACTGATAGGCGGGCGAGGGTGCTTGATAGGTGAGTGGGGAAGTACTGTATACCAACGGGGATTTGGGTTCCTTTGCAACCATTACCATTCATGCATCTTTCTTCTTGGATATACCGCCAGACTACAAGGCTTTGTTGGTGGCATGTAGGGCCTCAAAGTTAGTGATCATTCCGCTCTTCATACCTTCTTCAATTCTCTAACCCAGATTGATAATGTTAGAGAATTTGTGGTTTTCAATCACCATTAGCCTCTCATAATACTGCGGGTCTTGTGCCCGGACGAAGAATTTGTTCATTTTTTCTTCCTCTAGGGCAGGCCTGACATTGGCTGCTTCAGATGTCCAGCGAGCGCCGTACTCGCGAAAAATTTCGGTGGGCTTCTTTTTAAGGTTCTGGATGTAGAACACGTTTGGGGCATTCTCCGTATTGAACCTGAATCGGTCCATGAAGTCTGATGCCATACTTACCCAGTCGGAGAACTTCTTAGGGTTTTGGCTGATGTACCAAGATAAAGCATCTCCTGTGAGGCTCCTCATGAACAATTTCATGCGAATCTTCTCGTCTCTTCCTACTCCAACCAATTTATCACAATAGGTCCTCAGATGGACCCTGTAATCACCTGTACCATCGAACATTTCGAACTTAGGAGGTTTGTAACCCTCTGGTAGTTCGACCTCGGGCTGTATGCAGAGATCTTCGTAATCCAACCCTTCGACTCCCTTGCTTCCTTCAACGCCCTGAACTCGACTAGTCATCTTCTTCAGTTCCTCGGCCAAATTCTTAATGAGCATATCCTTATCACTAGATTCAAGTGTGTAAGCAATGTGTTGGGTGGAATGAGGTAGAGTCTCCACGTATATGGGGTTGTTCTGATGACCTGGTGTTTGAGCATAGAGGTGGTCACTTGTGGAGTATTGTGGTTCAGGGATAATTAGCGGGGTATTTATTGGAGTGTGGAAAGTGTTGTGCTAGTGTTGTGGTGGGATAATTTATTTTTTTGGTGGATTGGTATGATGATGAGTTGTGGGAAGGTTCTGTTTGTTCGGGGTGTTCTGAGGAGGTATGGGATTTTGAATGACAATTGGGACACTAAGTGAGAAGGATAAATTTGCCAAGTTCCGGACATGCTCAAGCTCCCCTTGGAGTTTCAACAACCTTTGCTCGATTTATGACATAGCATCATTCTGAACTTGAGTACCTTGATTTTCAAGAGCTTCTGTTCGTTCCACTGGCGTTGTACTTTCTTGTCTGATGTTGCCCAAATCTTCCATTTTTCCTTTTCCTTTAAGTGTACTAGGAGGAGGAGGAGGTGGAGGGCCCCTGGATCTTGTGTGATATGATGATGATGCCAGAATGCACGAACCAACCTTTGGGGAGGGGAATAATCAAAAGAGAAACAAAAAAAAAAGGTAGCCAAGTTAGTGAGGATCATGAGAAAATATTGCAATATTTAATCACATAGTGCAGGAATAAAAGCGTGTCCTAATTTGGGAGCCTCGTTGTGCCAGAGGTAGGCCTAACGACAAGTTGATTTTGGAGAACTTCGATGCAGAAATGCCTCATTTCATTAATGTAAAATGGACGATTCCAAAACGACACTAAAATAATGAGCAGGAAATAAAGTCACTAATGGCACTTGGCCTTATTACATTGGTAAAAGAAATGAAAAGGAAACCTAGACTACTTAGTCCCCGGAGGACCTTCCCCAAGCTTGGTCTTCTTGGTTCTGTCAATTAGGTTCCCCAGGTCGTGCATGCCCAACAACAGGTATACCCTTGCTAGATGCCCTTCTTCGTTTCCCTCAGCATTCTGGTAGTAGACGACCCTTTTTATTGTCTTTTCTTCTAGCTCCATCAGACCCTTCTCCAAATATTCCAACCTTTCACTAGATTTGATGGCCCTTTCCTTCCACTCATCGATCAGTTCCATATTAGTCTTGTGTTGCTCTAGATGCTTTGCCTCGGACTCACGAATCCTTTTGCGCAGTTTATTATATTTCACCTGAGCCTCAGCCGCTTCGTCTATGACCTTGTTTCTGCTGATGCTTGGCTCAACTATCCCTGCTATGTTGTCTTCCAACCATGATAGGTAAAAGCGTACATGCCCTGCGTGGTATCTGTCGGGCTTGATGGTGTCCTTTTCTATGATAACCTTGAGATGCCACAGATGCTGAGCTTCACATTTGTACGTGATATCGTCGTCCTGAAAATCTGCCCTGTAATGACTCATTTTGGAGACTCGCGGTATAACTTGCTTTCTACCCGCCTGTCCCATGACCCTGATGGGAACATAGGGATATATTCCCCTTAAAACAATCAACACCAGGTGCAGAGCGTCCCTCGATCTGATGATGAATTCACTGGTACGGAACCATTTGAACATCCATTGAATCTGGTCCTCGGTCAAATTATCAAAAAACTGTGCCCATTCTGTAGCATTTTTCGGTTGAGAAAACTTATCAGGGATGTAGGTCATCCTCTTTGGGTGGTGGAAATCTATATGATCATTCCACGCCCTTCGTGAAAATTCCTGACGATATTGGCCTCTCTGGAGATGCTCCAATAACCAAACCTGTAATAGATGATTGCAACCCTCAAAGTGTTTGGCCCCTTTCTGGTAGTGGTCCGAGGCTCGGTATATGTCTGTTATGATCATAGGGACAATGGTATATGTTTGCCCTTCTATCCCTTCCATTAAGGTTTTGGATACCATAGCCAGTCTAGTGTGAATTCGGTCTCCTTTGCTTGGAAACACCATCAGACCCAGGAAGCAAACGACGAACACAAAAACCATGTGGTGAATGTGACCCAAGGAAGTAATAGAGAACTCGTCGTGGAAGGTACGATAGGATTTTCTATGGCCGTATCGTTCATAGAGATAGTCAAAAGGTATGTACGAATCTGTCAGGCACTCTAAACCATCGTTCTTCTTCAAACCCATCATTTTCAGGAACCCCCTAGCGGGCACGGTTCTCCGATACCAACAAACCTGGATTGTCCCAAGGTAATCCCACAAATCCCCCTATCTCCTCCAAGAGAGGGGTCATTTTTATGTTTCCAAAATGGATCACAGACCTTTCTCTGTCCAAGAACATAGTGGCTGCTTCGATCAACATGTTGTTTAGTTGAGGATCCAGTAAAGAGGGAAATTTCCCGAGGACCCTCTTCACATGGTCTTTGTCACTAGGCGAGAGGTCTTCCCACCAATCCAGCAATAGTGGTGGTATTCTTTGGACCATGCCGAACCTGGGGACTTCATGACTCATTTTCTGCAAAATAGATAAGCTTAGACCCTTACCCCTGCCAGACTCGACTATTTATACACTTATGATTAGCATTTATGCATTTAGTTCTCCAAATAAATGCACAGAACGTGACTGCGTTCGTTGGGATTATGAAAAAACCGACGGAATTTTGGATAAGGTTGTCTTAAACGGTTATTATGCGGACGACACGTTAACCCAGCCAGGTTTGAACATGATGCATGTACAATATAACAGAGTAAGGTTTCTATGGGGTTTTAGACTGGTAACCTCAAGCGGACAACTTGAGGGGGGAAGGCACGGAACCGTCGACTGCACCGCTGATCGACTAGTTTTACCGCAAATAAGCCTTTCCGAATTTAGGGGTGATATAAAATTGAAGGGTGCAAACACTCATAAAATGTTGCTATAGGATTTGTATAGGCACGAGTGGAATATGATGTTGCGCATGATTTATGCAACAATAAATGAGCAATAAAAGCATGTTGTCATGTATTTGCACGTTATGAAAGCGGTAAATACAACAGTTATAATTGAAAAAGCAATTGCAAAGGAAAACAAAAAGAAACATGTCAGTTTTTATTCTGAAAGGAATAAATACTTGAAAGAGATAAACAATTAATGGCATATAAAGGGGGGAAAGGGAAAGGTAGCAAGTATTAACAAATATGTTTACAAAGCAGTTTGGAGAATGGTAAAAGCCTAGGATAATCTCCAGCAGACTCGCCATGCTGTCGCGCCCCCCTCTTTCCTCCCCTTTCAGATCGGTCAGGGTATTCGACATTATTAGGAAAACTCGTTTTGGGAAAGGGATAAGGATTTGAAGAGTCGCCACCTAATGAGTTAAGGTGCGTTAGGGCACCTACGAAAGGTTATTTACAAACACATATTAGATAACTAGAGATAGGGTAAGGGCTTGAAATTACTTCAAGGGGAAGGTGTTAGGAACCCCTCGAAGTCCACAACTGTGGTCCCCAGCCCAAATAAACTTTGTGAACAGATAACATATAAGCAATAAACACATAGGTAAATAGATGAAGGTTTTGAGAAGATTTGCAGTCGAAGCACACATATGTAAGGGATAGGGGTCCTAGGTTGTTTATCCTATAGGATCACATCAGTACAATGCCCGGTGATCACTCCTCAGAAAAGGGGCTACATGTGGCATTAGCGAACCGGATATCATATCCATGTCTACTCTTCCCACCCCTTAGTGGTTATTAAGCGAGTGTTGTTTAACGATCTCTATACGTTTTGTTACCCGTCCCTTCTTAATGGCCCTGGAGGAATTTAGGACCTATACCTATATGCAGTTCTAGACAGACCCCTAAGGTTGAAAGGAGAAAATACTAGGCGACAGTCAAGAACAAATAGGACTTTAGCAGATAAAAAACAGGAAAGAAGAAATTAAGAGGCTCAGGTTTACCTCCACAAATATTTCATGTAAACAGCACGTCTCAATCACAAACAAGGGCAGTATTATTAAGCAGGATCCTAAAGTATGATGTCTAAGTGAATATCAAAACACATAATATATGCAATTTCAATTTTATAAACCCAGAAGCAGGACCTAATCCGTTTGCCTACTGATTTTAAAACATATGTCTTTAAACAGTAAACACAACCAAGCAGTGTTCCAGCTTTTAAATAGATTGATTACCTAAGGCTTGCTTAAGCGCGGGATTGTGCATAATAATTACCGGACTTGTTAAAAACAGTTCAGAAGTTGTTTTACCTAAAAGCATAATGTTTTAGGTGATACGATTATGCAGAGATTGTTACTAGTTTTATTAAGGGCAAGACAATTAGATGTGACATTGTTTCTACCTTTTTCATGAGTCAGTAGCTAAACTAGGCGTGGTTAAGCAGATGTAAACAAAATCCGAGAGCAGGATATCTAATATGCACATATAAATGCAGGATGGTTAAGACATAATTTCAGGATACACAGAATTCCTAAAGGCATGGTTTCTAAAATGCACAAAGAGTTACAGGGTGATGGAGACATGATTTTGAATGCACAAGAGTAACAGCTTTTATGTTAACGTTGTTTATTGTCCTAGGAGCAGGGATTATAAGCGATAAACATAAAGCATGGATGAGATACTGAAACAGTAGACATGAAATCCTAGGAACATGGTATCTAGTGCATGCTTGGCATGGTCTGAATGAACATGCTGGTCCTAAAACATGGATTCTAATGCAGATAGAAATAATGTAAAGCTTAAAATATGATTTCTACCCGATGATGTTAACAGAACTATATTGCTACCCTCCCACTTCACTAGCCATCCCCAATATCTGTTTACAAATAATTATTACAGACCAACTGAGTAAATTACATAAATAGATAAAGGAAAAGAAGAAGTTAAACTATAGGGAGCCTGAAAAACAGGCCCAGATTCCCA